>QEOT01122948.1:0-27342 GCA_003123785.1 Pterocarya stenoptera
TCGGAGTCGGAGTCCGCTCCTGATTGGAGTCGGAGCCCAGCTCAACTTGTAAGACAATAAGCGATGGACTTAGCTAATAAAACAAAACGAGAAAAGTGAACAGACTGAGACAAGAAACTGTCTCCACTTTACAGCAACAAAATTTGTCATGTTGCGTATAACAACTCAGGTACATGCACATGGACACCATTCGTTACAAATTAAGCACGTGAAGTCTTGTTTTAACTCTTTTATTTTTTCGAAAAGTTATATCTACAAGCTGCTAAGTTATCATCCCCGCTGTTAAGACGAAACAATTTGATTCAAAAAGAAAAAATCATTTTAAACCATTCTAACAAATTAAATCATATCATATTTTAACATCAGGGACTATTCTTTCTTTATGTATTGTCAAACATTCAAAAGATCATCCATTAACATTTTCCTCTCTTTCCATAACATGTACAACACAGTGCACCTTCTTATCTATCGTCGTTATCCACACATTCTCAACCTTACCGTTCAGAAATAATGACACTCTTTACCTTTTCCTCTACCCTAAAAATTGTACATGTCCAGTACCTTATGAACCCAATTACAAACAGAAATGGGGGGGGAATAATAGGGGCTCAAATGTCAAAGCTGAAAGCATATTAATTGAATTCTTGATTTCGTTTCTTTTGACTCTATGTTACAAGTAAATTAACAGACGACAAAAATTTACAAGCAAAGGGCATGAAAATTGCTACTCCAAGCATTTCATCTCTTCTAACATGCACCTTGCTGCATTTTCACCGGCATTCATAACATCAGTAGGAACATATAGTTCAGACATTCACTAAGCATTAAACACCGGTATTTGCACTGCCACTGCCACTGCCATCGAATACAAATAGTGCAACTACAAGCCCTCAATGGTTACCAAAACACCAACTTCATTGATTCTCTGAACATCGACACTGACCATATCATAGACACTGACCTAGTGTGGGAATTCATAGAGGAGAATGCAGACATTTGCACAAGAAATAATAGAGCTTAAAATATACTTTTTTGATACGAGAAGAAGGGCTTAAGATATATATGAAGGATATATTTTTTGATAATAGAATGGGCTGCTATAATAATAGTGCAAGGCACGACTGAAGTTTCATCTTGGCTATGATGTAGAGATGGAAGCAAGAACAATAGATTTCAACTGGCTTTGCTGGCAATGTTCAATTACCACATCAAGGAATTATGGCTATCTATAACCCTTTCATCTCCTTGCTAGCTGGAAATTCTTGAATTTTCTTACCGAAAAGAGCATCTCTATCGCTGTTGATATTCAAGGGTTCCTATCTTGGTGAGAAGGTCATATTTATAGATCTACACCAGAAACCAGAATGACCCAACATGGCGGCAAGCATATTGTTGCCATATTCCCCACATAATTAAATTTCGGACACATTACTTTCTACAGAAAATTAGGGTCCTGGAATGTAAGAGGAAGTGTAATTGGAAGGCAGTTCCAACAACAATGCTATCACTATAGTACGAAAATTTTCAGAGTATGACATCATCACAAGAGAACCAGATATACTCCAAGAAAGCAAAATCTCAATGAAATGTAAGCTGTTTGCCATCACAAAGCGACCAAGGAAAAAAATATCAAGGTAATTTCATTTTTTCTAAAGATACTGTAAGTTCATATCTCAATTCTGGGACTAGGTATACCTAATACCAAAGCTAATATCTATTTGAGAAACCAAAAGATTCAGAGTCAGATGGGCACTTGCGTAACGAATATGGTTGGCAATATCTCCGAGAGCCGCTTAAAGTGAACATTTCTTCCTTTAGTCAGGACCAAGGAGAATTAAACAATTGTCTTTAAAGGAGTAAAGGGGACAATCACAAATACTAATGTATGGTATCATGATTTCTACCAACAGCAGACTGAGTGAGAGTCAAAGCATGTTGAGGAATTAGATTCTTATGGAGTGGATTGGGGGAAGAGTGGTTAATTGGTCAACACTTTGTACCCCAATTTCTGGGGGAGGGTTGGGGATTCGCCACTTGATGAAATTCAATTAAGCTCTTTTGGGTAATTGGTTGTGAAGGTACCAGAATGAAAGGGAGGCCTTATGGAAGTCAGTTATAGATTCACAGTTCGGGGAAGCTTGGGGAGGATGGTGCTCGAATGAGGTATGAGGCACTCATGGAGTGGGGTTGTGGAAAAACATTAGGAGCCTTTGGGGGACCTTTCAAGGACATGAACATTTTGTTGTGGGCGATGGTTCGCGTGTCCATTTTTGGTTTGATAAATTGTGTGGTAACCATTGTCTACAAGATACCTTCCCTGCTATCTTTGTGCTCGCTAGAGAAAAGGAGGCATCAATTGCCGACCTTATGGTCTTTTCAAATGGCACCCCTCAATGGAATATTGACTTCATTAGGGCAGCCCAAGGTTGGGAGTTGAGTCTATTACGGAGTTCTTTGCGGCATTATATTTCGCAAGTATTTCAGGGGGCACCGGAGACAGGATGCATTGGAATCATTCCAAGAAAGGTATTTTCTTTGTCAGTTATTTTTATCAAAAGCTTACTAACTCCAGAATGTCTATGTTCCCGTGGAAGAGCATATGGCAGACGTAAGCTCCTTCAAAAGCAGCTTTTTTGTTTGGACAACATCTTTGGACAAGATCCTCACTATAGATAATTTGAGGAAACGACAGGTTATTGTCCTAGATTGGTGTTGTATGAGTAAGAAGCATGGGGAGTCAGTTGATCATCTGCTTTTACACTGTGAGGTGGCCAAGGTTATGTGGGATGATTTTTACTCAAGAGTTGTATTGTCTTGGGTTATGCCTTGTAGATTGGTGGATTTCCTCGCAAGTTGGAGAGTACTAGACGGCGATTTTTAGGTAGCAACAATTTGGAGATTGGTACCAATATGCATGTGTTGGTGTATTTGGAGGGAGAGAAATGCTAGAAGTTTCAAAGATCAAGAGAGAACAATGGATGGGCTAAAACTTTTCTTTTTTAAGTCATTGTTCTTATGGGCGGGGGCCATAGTTTGTAACGGACTTAGTGTCCATGATCTTCTTTCTATTGTAACCTCTAGCTAGGCGTTCTTCATGTACACTTCCTGTGTACCTGGGCTTTGCCTATTTCTATGAATATAATATCTTTGATTACCTATAAAAAAAAAAAAAAGATTCCCAAATTTACACCCTATGGGCTATTTAGATACAGAGCATATGCGAATTGTTAGAAACGTGGCATGAAACACACAGAAGAATATGTAACAGGGCATCTAGAGAAGCCGAGAAAAAAGTTATAGTATTTGACGAACGACTTCCATGATTTAGTTTTGCAACAATTCTTATATATCTAGGATACGGCACAAGATGGATTGATGCACCGAGGGAGAGCTCACATAATTGCAGAAGCTGATTTTCCTTTCTTCCCATGGCACTAAAAATGTAAACCAAGGGGCACATTGAAAGAAGGTATCATCACCAACCACAAGGCACTATAGTCATTGATAGAAAAGATTCTTCCATCAAGAATCTGAGAGTGAGAGGTCAAATTGCCAGAAAATAACATAAAAATTAAAAGTTTGATAATTATGCTCATCCCAAAACTAGGTTCTGACATGAATATCAAATTTATAGAGTATGAAAGCGTTGGAAACAAGATGGACTCCACATTTGTCAAAAAGACATGGCCAGATAACAACACGAAAGGAAAGAAAGATCCTACTAGTTCTAAGATATTGCAGAAGAAGAAGAGATGAAGCAACAAAGCGGAAACCTATATCATGAAACATAAAGAAAATAGTGAATCTTCCCGCACAGACTCGGTAGGCATTGCTATGGAAGAACAGGAGTATTCCAGTTGAAGAGCCTAGAAAAGAAGCCCTCTAATCGAACTAAGGAGGGGAACCACAAGGGAGAAAATTCCAAGATTTAACTATTCACCTTCTATCTAGAAGCATCTTCAAAACTCAGGTGGCCATTATAAATGCCTGAATCAAGTTTTCAGCTGCACGCTTCTGTTCAGGTGTTCCTGATACATGGGCGATACGATCACCCCGGGAAGATTTGGATTCAGATATCTGTATCATTGCACCTGATATCTGGAGGGAAACAAGGAGTTAGAATGTCAGTCATTCCAGAAATTGCTCAATAAATTAAGTGAGCTTTCTGTAATGTCCCACACCAAATTAGTGAGAATTTGAAAAATCAGAACAAAACAGGAGACTTCAGTCACAGATGAATAATAGAAACATCAAGGCACAGAAGCATTTGTTTATATACATTTGATGCCACTTTTATTCCATGTAACACCAAAATTAATATTGCATAAAACCATTACAGATACATAACTGAGACAAATATGACCAAACCTAACGGCATCAGAAGTGCAAAGAGTCAAAGCAAACTATTTAGGCCTCGATTGGTTATACGGATGAGATGAGATGAGATGAGAAATTTGTCAATAGTAGTAAAATAGTTTGTGAATAGTAGTGAAATAGTTTGAGTTAAGATGTTTTATGGAGTTTTGGGAAAGGAGAGAAAAAGTTGAATAAAAATATTATAAAGTTAATATATTGTTAGAATATAATTTTTGTTTTGATATTTGAAAAAGTTGAATTGTTTTTTATGTTTTGTTTGGAAGTTTTAGAAAGTTGTAATGATTAGGTAATTAATGATTAGAAGATAAAGTTGAAAATTTGAAATTGAAAATTGTTTGAATGGTACTTGGATGTTGAGATGAGATGGGTTGAGATCATCTATGAAACCAAACGGGGCTAAGTCGGCATTTGGTTTGGGGATTCGATATGCCCCCAGCATTCGGACTCCCAAAAATCTTAATGCGTAGCAAGTAATCATCCCCGTATTTTCAAAATACCCCTGTACAGGATAAACTTGAAGTACAGCATACATTCTAATTTTGCTTGAAAACAAGACTATTGATATGACCAAAAGTATGAAATTGAGTTAAGAAAGAAAATGATAGTACCAGATAAACTCAAATAAAGAATTTTGGACAGCACAATCCTTATCGAGATATTGGTACGATATATGGTGCGACGATGTTGCTTTGAAGAATGCTTTCCCTTCTCTTTATAGGATTGTGCTGGATAAGGGTGCTTCTGTGGCTGATTAAATGGACACTTCTACTGGTTGTCTTCAATGGTCTGTGAGGTTTATTAAAGCTGTTCAGGATTGGGAGGTGGGGGAAATTACTGAATTTTACAGCATGTTATATGCACTGAATTTAAAGGCTCGAGGGGAGGATAGGTTGCTCTGGATTCATTCGGGGAATAAGAATTTCTCGGTCAGATCCTTTTATAAGGTTAGGTCAACCCATTCTTCTATTGTTTTCCCTTGGAAGAGCATTTGGAGAAGCAATGTTCCTCTCAAGATTGCTTTCTTTGGTTGGCTGGCTTCCCATGGGAAAATATTGACTATAGATAAGCTGAGAAAGCATGATTTTATTATAATGGATTGGTGTTTTATGTGTAAAAGAAATGGATAATCGGCGGACCACCTTCTTCTTCATTGTGACATGGTTAAGGCTTTATGGGATGAAATTTTTACTAGGCTTGGTATTCATGAGTAATGCCAAGGAGGGTGGTAGATTTATTATCATGTTGGAGGGGAATTCGGGGCAATCATCAAATCACGGCTGTTTGGAAGATGGTGCTTTTATGTCTAATGTGGTGTACTTGGAATGAGAGAAGTGGTCGCTGTTTTGACAATAGGGAAAGTTTGATGGCAGGGTTTACAGATTTTTTCTTCAGTACATTTTTACTTTGGGCTTCGGCTATTGTATTGAAAGGGATTAGTTTTAACGACTTTTTTGCTGTTTTCAAAGCTCTTAGCTTGTAATTAGGTTTTTCTCTTGTATACTTTCTGTATACTTGGGCTTTGCCTAATTATGTGGGTTAATAAATTCTTCTTACTTATAAAAAGAAAACATATGTAATGACCAAAGGAAAGCCCAAGACACTTGGACCCATACTTCAAAAGGACTGGTCAAGCTTACAATTGGAGCCTATGGAAACCATTATGAAGGGCAAGAACTTCTTTTTTTGAATAAGTAAAAATAAAATAAAAATGAGAGGTGCAACACGAGAATTTCCAGGGAGGCAAGAACTTCTTCATCCCAAAAACCATTCACAGCCTTCCTATACTCAATACAGGTATAAAATCTCCTCCCTTTAAATTCCTAACGTCCTCATCATGACATTCCATCATAGGTGACACAGCTCAAGTCCCACACTTTTGGTTGAGTTTGGCTTTGATGTCCTTCGTGACGACCAAAGGAAATCCCAAGCCAAATCTGAGTTTATACAAAATGCTACAATTGAAGCCCCTGCGAATCATTATAAACGACAAGAACCTCTCTCTCAAGCAATGGGGGACCCCATTCATCACCTTCCTATACTCCATCCCCGTAGTACAATATATGACAGAGTTTAGATGAACCAATAAGGATTAAAAAAAAAAAACTACTCAACTCTGAGTGAAAAAACAGTTGGAAGAAAAGAATAGCCTCATGCTTCCAGATAAACCAAGATATTTGGGTGAAAGAATACTTATTTTGCCATCAAGCTCTTTTGAGAATGGCAAGAAAGTTGGGCATGATGAGCTACTTTGAGCCCAACTTTGAGCCCAACAGAAAGGCCATCTTGGTCACCATGGTGGGATTTAAAGAAGGAAACATCATGAAATTATTCAAGATTGATGCCACTGACAGATTTAAAAACAGAAAAAATACATTCATTAAAACCAAGATCAGAATAGGGATGAAGCAACCAGTTGGCAAAGAAGCTAGTGGTGGTGCTTGTCATCAAGAAGGGTGAGGGAGGGAGACGAGTGATCAAACAATTAATGAGAGAATGAGGAAGGGAGTATATTAAATGATTATTCAAGATTGAGGCCACTGACAGATTTAAAAATGAAAAAAGAAGCTAATGGTGGTGCTTGGCATCAAGAAGGGTGAGGGAGGGAGAGGAGTGATCAAGCAATCAATGAGAGAATGATGACAAGTATATTAGATGGTTAATAATATCATTTTACCAAAATTAGCACTTTCCCAAGCTCCAGAAATGTGATTGGGTATCTGCCGAAATATCATATTTCCACAAACTGAGATTCTAAGGGAATGGGGATGCCCTCGTGCATCTAGATTCCAATGAGCTATTTGAAACAAAACAAGATTATATCAGGAATCCTAATAGGATTATCAAGAATCTTAAAAAGAATATCGAATCCGAATTCCACCAAAGGGTCTTAAAGAATAATCTGCATCCTTACAGTCCAAGAACTTGGTGTAACAACTAAAAAAAAAAGTTTAAACCATATTTGGGCTTATACTTCAAAGGACTCATATTACAAATTGGAACCCATTTAAATTATAAACCGCAATAAATTCTCTCTCACAAGCAATGTGGGATCTCATTCACAATCCTTGTATATTCGATCTGAGGAGGTATTACAACCTCCCCACTTCAATCCCTAACATCCTCGTCGAGTCATTCCATTATAGGTAGCATTGCTTAAGTTCCACACCTATGGCAAAGAATTGACTCTTGTACAATTTGTAAACCCAAGAAAAAGCTCACGCCACATCTGAGCTTATAGTTTAAAAGGACTACTCAATGCTACAATTGGAGTCATTGGGAATAACGGCAAGAACAACCCCCCCCCCCCCTTCCAAGCTATGTGGGATACCATTCACCACTCTCCTATACTCAATTTGAGATATTATTCTTGGTGTCATAAATATGTTATTACTCTTCTTCCCTAAATATTGAGAATTTATTCTTTAAAAAAAGAAAGAAAAACAAAATCCTATTTCCACACCAACAATTTTAAAAAATCAACTTGTTTAAGTATAAAATCACAATTTCAATCTCGGGACACATTGGGAAAGGCCAAGTATGAGAAAAGCACAGCATTAAGCATAGTATACCAACTCGTAAAAGGTAAGCATCAACAATTCTGCTTCATTTTTTCTCATCTTAAATATGCTTTATTAAAAATCAGAAATGTGAATCTTATATAGGAATTTGAACCAACCTTCCGAATGTTGCCTATATTTGCCCCTCCTTTACCCATCACTTTACCCACTGCATTAGCAGGGACCAAAATCTCAAGTGTTGAAGGGGAAGGCAACCTGCATGGGGTTATGGAATTATAGGCAGAGCCAAATTGAATGAATTAAAGCCAAAGGACAAAATCTTGAAGACCAGATCTCATAAAAATAATATACTGACCCTCCATACAGCTTGGATGAATATGAAGGCATCGATCCATAGCCATTTTCACCCATCTATCAAAAGAAATTGCAAAGAAAAAATGAATTATAACAAAAGCAGTAAGAAGAAATTTGACCACTTACTTGAATCAGAAATACATATCAACCAGAGATAGAGTAGCTAGTATTTAAGAGAATATGAGAAGCTTTTATCTTTAGATCAAGCATCAACTTCAAACTAACTGAATAAAAAAGGCAGCCAACAAGTTAGAGAAAACCAGTTTAAAATCAAAACACACAAATCAAAGGCACGTAAGTGAACAGACCCACTGCAAGGTTTTAAACTCATGCTATTCTATTGGTCGGTTGTAATTGATTTTAATAGGATGATTTTTCATGAATTTCTTGTATCACTAAAGTAGCATGCACAGGCGATGCTCTTGCATGTGTCTTGTTTACTTGTTGCTTATCTTATGATAAATAAAATTTTGTTTACTGATAAAAGAAAAAAAAAAACTCACACTATTGTTATAGTACTACCATGGCAATTTTACAGACTAATTTTTATCAGTAAACATTTTACTAAAAGAAAAAAGATGCTATTCTACAAGCACTGGAGACACTTAGATCCTAAGGGGCTACCGAGGAGTATCATAAGACTTCAACACAATGAGAAGCTCCTGCAAAATACAGAGTTTTCCAGCCTTCACAACAAAGGGAGAAAGGACGGTCAGGCTATACTGCATAGGGACTAAAAAATAACAGGTGGCTCATTATAATCAGACAGAAAGACAGACAAATATGCATAAAAAGTGTTAAAATTATTTGGGCAAAGTGACAAAAGAACCCATCGCTCTCCTTACAGAGACAAGTACCATGCCGAAGGAGCCCTATGCTAAATGTGATTGAAAGTAAGTCATCTGTCAAAAAGATGCAAATCATTTTATAAAGATCTTATACCAATCAGTCCTTTTACAAATTGAACGATATTTAAACTCCAAGATGAGCACCAAAGGAATCCCAGCTATTTACAGATTGTGAGAAGTAGATAATTTTGGAAAGTTTATCATTACTAGCAAAGAACAATGATGAAGACAAAATTTTTTTTTTTTTTGATAGGTAATAAGAGATTTTATTCCAAGTAAATAGGCATAGTCCAAGTACACATGGAGTATACATGAGAATACACCTAAATACAAGCTTAAGAAAAGTAGAATTAAAAAGCATTACAAATATTCATGTCCTTCACTAGATTGTTCACCCAAAAATTTAAAGTGCTGAAGAAAAAATCCCTAAATACCCCCATTGTGCGGTCACAATCTTCGAAGCACCTCCCGTTATATTGGTGGAAGCTTTGGTGACAATTATGGTATAATAAAATAAAACAAACAGCATCAACATACCGACAAAGATCCATATCCATAGAGGCTGCTTGAAGAAAGCATGCCCAAGCCACTTCCACTTTCAACCCTCTGATCATATCCAAAAGAAGCAACAGGGGGAACAGAAGACAAGACAGATGGAACCGAGAATCCAGTACCAGCAGAGAATAGAGAATCTGTACCAACAGTATGGTTACGACCACCATCCCTATCTTTGAGGACATCATCACGGAGCCTTAAAACAATCTGGACAAGTGCATCTCTAACACTGACAACTTCTCCAAGAACCTAATTGAGGAAAAGGTTTAATATAAATAAGGCATATCAATGAGAAATAGTTAAACACAACTTACAAAAGCTCTACAAAACAAACCTCAACAAGTTCATCATTTGCATCAGCACACCTAGGCTTATCACCCTTTGAGATACGGACATCAGCTTTAGTTCTCTTACGGATTTCATTTATAATTGACCCACTTTTTCCAATAATACACCCTATGACCTTAGATGGAACAAGGAGTCTGATAGTAACAGTGTCATCATCTTCATCATTGATCTTTCCTTGCAACAATAGAACAGCTTCAACTGCCATGGATTTCAGATCATCGGGTGACTGCCAAGCAAAAGAAAATCAAGATGTTAAATAAATAGTAATGCATGAATACCTCACACCATATATTGTATGAATAGAGTGAAAGTAGATGTTAAACAAATAGTAGTACATGAATACCATCGCACTATATATTGTAAGAGTAGAGCGAAAGTAGATGTTAAACAAATAGTAGTACATGAATACCATCGCACCATATATTGTAAGAGTGATTGAATGTAATTCAATAATACACCAAACAAAATTTACCAGCGATTAGAGAAGATGAATCAGCTTTTAAAAGCTAAAACATACAGGACATAGAAGATAGCTAATTTCTATTCATCACAATAGAAGTTCAAAAAAGGAAGGGAGAAAGGTATATGAATTACGAAAAAGAACAAGAGAGAAAAACTTTCAAAAAATTCCTCTCCTTTGAAAGCAATAGTTCTCAAATATAAAACCTCAACATATCGCCAACCTTTAACAGAGCAATCAACTATAAAATAGAACAAAATGGACGTATCACTATACAAACCAGAGAAATTAGATGCAAACTGGCCGACCCATGCCTCATCTTGTTTGAGACTTTCAAAGAAGAAAGAAAATCGAAGTTGAAAAACCATAAAGCCTAACTGTACCTCTGTTGCAGTAATCGTGATGATGCACTCATCACGATCATCCTTGGTATCATCAACTTCAACACGAGCACCACTAGCCTGTCTTATACTTTTAATAGTACCCCCTCCTTTGCCAATGACACGCCCAATTTTGTCAAAAGGACACAGTACTCTTACAACTAACTCCTCAGTTCGTGAGGTATCACTGAACCCAGACACCACAGGAAGGGCGGATGAATAAAGAGGCCATGTATTCCCTGTATCGGTGTAACCCTGGAGATCCTGTACATTTGTAGCACCTACGATTGGAGGAACAGAACTATGAGGGGCAATAGAATCTGCACTTTGATATAGTCCACCTGGTGGATAAATAGGGATATCTGATGGGATGATAATGCTTGGAGAAGCATCCGGTACACTCGTGTCCAGAGGAATCTCTTCTCTAGGAGTGAACTTGTACATAATTGCAGAAATGGCAAACAGAGCTTTATTCACGGCCTCCGGCTCACCACTAATCTATTCATATGATAAGAGGATAATTAAATAAATAAATAAAGACTTACTCGAAGAAAGCTTTTGCAAAGATGAAATTGAACGCAGAGACAAAAATCATGAGCAGGGGCATAGACATATATGTCATTTTAGACATAAGATCCAATTAGTAGAACTAGATGGCAGTGCATAACAAAAGAAGTAATTGACCATTCCATAGCCAGGACAACATCTAGTCATCTAAATGATAAAGGATAGTGTTCAAATACAAAGAAAATAAAAAAAAGAAATTGACAGATCCATAGTGAATACCAACCATGACAATATTGTCAAAGTCCATCACACATGAGTGAGTTGGATCGGTGGCATCCTTGGCCGTGACCTTAATGTTTGTCCTCGTCTTGCTTCTCAGTTTCTTTATTGTGGCTCCAGCCTTACCAATGATATTTGCAGACTGGCTAGATGGAACAAGAATTTGACATTCCTCCTTATCCTTTCGCTTCTTGTCAGAATCTCCCACACTAGCCACAGCATTTGCAATGGCAGCATGAACTTTAAGAAGAGCATCCTGAGCAGCACATAAAGGTTTCCTATCACTAAACTCATCATCTACCTCAACCTCTTCCTTCTCCCTAACATAGCTGTAGATTATTATAACACGGTCATTAGCACCTGGATACGGATCCACAACCTTTACTTTTGCCCGTGTCTCTTGCCTTATAGAATTTATCACTTTCCCACTCTTACCAATGACACTTCCAATAACCCCATCAGGGCATAGTATTCTATAAACAACCAGTTCATCATTGCCTTTGTCATCTTTGTCGTTCACCCGTCTCTTCTGATTCTTGTTGTCCCCATCACGGTCCCTATGGGGACGAGATCGCTTCCCGGTCTCACCCATATTTATAAATGAGTTGGTTCCTGAAAGTGCAATACAAATTCAAGCTTAATACATCCAAAACAACTCGTATGCATTTGATAACCGTTTTTTAGCTCCTCAACCTAAACGCACCCAAGCCATTGCATGTATTCACTGAATCTAATCAAAGCAAATTAAATAATTCAAGCTGCTCAGATTGACAGGAGAAGTTACTTAAAAAAAAAAAAACCCTAGAGAAATGAAGGTACACTAGCCTCGATCAAGAACTATACAGACCAAGTTTTCCCACAGATATTGCCCAGAAATTAAAAAAGAAACGATCTTTTTACTTTCATTCTTCAAAAGCGGCGGACAAAGCAATTCGGTTATCCACAAAAGACTAGAGAAATTAACCCTGAACAAACAACTTCTATACCTCCGAATGCTTTCCCCAAACCCAAATAAAAATAGAGAGAGACAGGCACAGAAATTAGGGATAGAGATAGAGAAACGTACCCTGGTTGTGAGGGAGAGAGAGAGCGAGAGAGAGGGGCGAGAGGGGGTGGGGACTGTTATGTCGTCTTCTGTGAACCTCTTTGGATACGCTACTTAAGTTAGCTCTCTCCCTCAACGACAGTGCTTTATTGGATGGTTGTGTCGTTTTGTACGTATACATTTGTTCACTTCTTACGGTCTACAAAAGATCACGACCGTCAAAATAGAGTAGAATTATGAGGGTCGCGCATAAGCTGATATATATCGACGGTAAATATTCGTACAGCTTTTGCATAGACCACAGGGGATTAATTTTGGCTCCGTGTGTCGTTGTAAAGAAGGTTGGCTGTACGACAATGTTCTGCAACGACCAAACTCGCCCGCTTTTCTACTTCTTCTCCTCTCTGTGTCTCTCTCTCAGTGCAGACTCGACAGGTATAAAGCTCCGTCTTTCTGAATATTGACATTTATGTTAACCATTAATTGGATTAAACCCACAAGTTCTCTTTGGTGTTTTCTTTCCTTTTCTTCTTGGGGTGGATATTTGACTATCTGGGAATATTTTGCTTCTTTTTCTGTTAATTGGTAAGTTAAATCGTAGTATGTAATTGGCCCGGCGCTCCTTTTGATACACCCCGCTGTCTGCCTGCAATGTATTTTCCTTCAACAGCAAAGTAAACTATATCTTTGGGGAGATTTGTTTCGGGTATGAATTGGGTACATGACGTTTGTATATTAGGATGGAGTTTTCCTAAAATACTAACAATTACAGATTTAGTTAGTGTTGCCTTAACTAGCTAGTGATATCAAGAAGAGAGATATTGAAGAGGAGATTGGGAACAGATTAGAACTGGCTCAGTGTTGCATACAAAAGGTTCTGTTGGGTTGTTTTGTTATTTTATTTTATTTTTATTTTTGTTGAAATACTTGGTTTAAGGAGAAGATCTTGTTATACTAGTCGTGATTGATGGTGTCGGATACCTGTCTGTATAAGATTACTGTAAAAATGAGAGCCATTGAATTGAGACAGCCGGCAATGACTGGCAAGTGGCAAGAGAGCAGATGATTGGCTTTGGAAAGAAAGCACTCACGGATTGGTTGCAGTGCTTGGAACGGTGATGTAAAGATAATTTCTTGTGTGCTCAAATAGTCAAATCTTATATAGTCCTCCTGTGCTTCCTCTCCTTCAGACTACTCTTTTTTTTATAGGTAATCAAGGAACTTTATTCCTAGAAGTAGGCAAAGAACAAGTATACAGGATGTGACAAGTCTCTTTTTTTTTTTGGTGCATGTGGAAGGAAATAAATAGAAGAATTTTTTAGGATTTTGATATTTCACTCCCTATCAAACCTCCTGATGGGTGTTCGTATGTGGATTGGTCATATTTGGCTTTGTTAGGAGTGTCAGGTGGTGTTCTCCTTATATCGGATAAAAGAGTGGTGGAGGCGGAAGAGGAGTGTGTTGGTTCTTTCTTGATCGCTAGCAGTTTTAAACATGTGGTAGATGGGTGGGAGTGGGCTTTTATAGGCATTTATGGGCCTAACATGTATAGAGATAGGAGAAGGCTTTGGGAGGAATTGGCCGATTTATTTTGTTTATGGGAGTTGCCGTGGTGTATGGGTGGAGATTTCAACATCATTCGCCTTCCTAGCGAGCGATCGAAAAATTATCGAATCTCTCTAGCCATGGAGGAGATCTCGTAGTTCATTTTTTTTATCTAGATCTCATGGATCTTCCCATGGTCAGTGGCGAGTTCACATGGTCCAATAGTTGGGATTGGTCGAAATTGGATAGATTTCTTGTCTCTCCGTTGTGGGAGACCCACTTTCTGAAGTTGTGTCAAAAGAGTTTGCCCCGAGTATGCTCGAACCACTTTCCTATCCTATTAGATTGTGGGGGCATTCATGGGGGACGCTGGTAAGTTCAAAAATATATGGTTAGCAGATGATGGTTTTGTAGAGAAGGTGCGCCATTGGTGGCTTCTTATCAAGTTGAAGGCACCCCCAGTTTCATTCTAATAGGCAAGCTTAAAGCTTTGAAGCACGATATAAAAAAGTGAAACTTGGAAGTTTTTTGTAACGTTGTCAACCAAAAGACTACTCTTATGGAGGAACTACAGAAGTTAAAGGGGAGGGAGTTGATGGGAGACATCTTGGAGGAGGTATCATTGAGGAAGAGCTCGGTGGTAATAGATTTGGAGAGGGTTTTGTAGATGGAGGAGACTTCATGGTGACAAAAATCCAGGGTCCTTTGGCTGAAAGAAGGCGATAAATGTACAAAATTATTTCCTAAAATGGCTAATTCTCATAGGCGCAGCAATGACATTGAGACACTTCATTCAAGTACTCAAGTGCTCGCTTCCCCCTCTTAATTAGAAAACCATATTGTGCATTACTAAGAGAACCTTCTCGTGGAACCGACTGTTGGAGGCCAAAGCTTGATAACCTGTTGTTTGAGTCTATTGATTTGCAGAGTACAATTTGGCTGAAAAGACCTTTTGACGAAGATGAAATTTATAAGGTTATTATTAGCATGGCTAAGGACAAAGCACGGGGGTCGGATGGCTTTTTGATGGGGTTTTTTCAAGCCTGTTGGGATGTTATAAAATGTGATGTTTTGCAAGGTTTTGGGGAGTTCCACTCATTCAAAAAGTTTGAAAAGTGCCTCAATGCAACATTCATTGCTCTTGAAACCTAGGGCTACGACAGTTAAGGAGTTCTTTCCCATAAGCCTTGTGAGTGGAGTATTTAAGATCATTGAGAAGGTCCTTGCCAATTGTCTAAGTCTGGTTTTGGAACAAATTATTTATAAGTTTAGAATGCGTTTGTTCGAGGGAGACAAATGCTAGACTTGGTTCTTATAGCCAATGAATGCTTGGATCATAGGCTGCATGAGGTAGTCTTTGGTATTCTATGCAAGCTTGACATGGAAAATGCATTTAATCATGTGAACTGGGATTCTCTTATATACTTGCTTGGGAGATGTGGCCTTGGTGATAGGTGGATTTCATGGATTCAACATTGTGTTTCCACTTCTCGTTTCTCGGTGCTAGTGAATAGCACCCCTGTTGGCTTTTTAATAGTTCTCGTGGATTGAGGCAAGGGGATCTACTATCTCATCTTCTCTTTGTTATAGTCATGAAGGCATTGGGCCGGATGGTAAAGGTGGTGGTGGGAGGCGGTTTTCTCTTAGGATTTTTAGAGGGTAATGGTAAGAATGGCTCTATCATAATTTCACGTCTCTTGTTTGCAGATGATACTCTACTTTTTTGTGAAGCAGATCATGGCCAGATTCAAACTCTACGAGCACTTTTATTATGTTTTGAAGTCGTGTCAGGGCTTAAGGTGAATCTGAGTAAATCCGAGATGGTCGTGGTGGGTGAAGTGCCCAGTATCAACAGCTTGGTGAGCCTATTGGGCTGTAAAGTATCCTCGCTACCTATGAAATACTTGGGTCTCCCGTTGGAGGTGACTTTTAAGGTGAGAGCCATTTGGGATGGGGTCGTGGAAAAAATAGAGAAAAACCTAGCTAGTTGGAAATGGATGTATTTATCAAAAAAGGGTCGGCTCACACTTCTTAAGAGTACTCTAACGAATCTTCCCACCTTTTTTTTTTTTTTTTAATCTTTGTTCTCTTTGCCTACAGGGGTGGCGAACAGGATTGAGAAACTATTTTGGGCTTCTTATGGGGGGAAGTGGGGAGAAAAAGAAATTCTATCTTGTTCGTTGGAATAAAGTTTGTTCCCTAATTTCAAATGGGGGACTGAGAGTGAGCAACCTAAGGACCNTTTGTTCATTGGAATAAAGTTTGTTCCCCAATTTCAAATGGGGGACTGGGAGTGTGCAACCTAAGGACCTTTAATAAAGTCTTATTGGAGAAATGGTTGTGGAGATATCACTCGGAGGGGGAGTCGTTGTGGAAGAAAATTATTAATTGTGGACACGGAAGTAATTGGGGGGTTGGTACTCCAATAAAGTGAGGGGGGTATGGTGTGGGCTTATGGAAATTTATTAGGAAGGGATGGCTGAGTTTTGTAAGCCATACCCGGTTCATGATTGGAGAGGGTACTAGAATCAGATTTTGGCACGATGTTTGGTGTGGAGATTGTGCTCTTAACACAGGTTTTCCAACTCTCTATTGTATTGTAGCAAACACGGATGCTGTGGGATGAGATCTTTAGAAGAGTCGACGTCGCATGGGTTATGCCTTTGATGGTGGTGGATTTATTGGCCTATTGGAAGGAGATTCAAGGCTATCCTCAAGTGACACCAGTGTGGAAGATGATTCCGTTGTGTATCTTGTAGTGTATTTGGTCGGAAGAAACAAACGGTGTTTCGAAAATATGGAGCGTACAATGATAGAGCTGCAGATTTTTTTTTGTGCTTTGGTTTTTAGCCATTATACTTAATGGAAACAATGTGCATGACTTCTTGTCTTTAATCTCTTAATCTTAGAATGTATTTAAGTATTCTTTGTATACTTTTTATGTACATGGGCTATGTCTATTTCATTCGTATCAATAAATTTACTTTGACTTATAAAAAAAAAATCAAACTTCTTGATATATTTCTTCACATTTTAATCAGTATGACCAAAACGATTTTTCATTTTAATCAGTATGGCCAAAACGATTTTCTGGATGAGTTTCTTTCTTAGCCTTCTTTTGGATTGTTGTTGCTGGTCTTTACACATTTTTTAGTTTGTGCACCTTTCATGTACTGGCCAGTTTTTGATCTAGTAAGTTTGGCAGTGTTTCAAATTTGCCAATAATTTATTCAGCTTAGTGGTGCTTTGATTAACTAGTTGGTCTCATATACACCGTAATTTTTAAGCACCATTGGAGACTTTGATCATATTCTCCTCTCAGTTGGTTGCTACCTACACTAGTAAGATAACAAAAGAAAAAAAAAATTATCTACCTATTAAAAAAAGACAATAAAGAAGACAGTTTGTTGTCTATGTTACCTCTTCTATTGCTTTTTATCTACTTCATTCAAATTCAATCATGCATATTTATTTTTCTATGGTGAAATAAGATCAAATGTCAAATTGGCATGCATTGATGTCTCAAATAGGAATGTAAATAATGATTAAGATAAACATCCTAGGTTTTATGTATTGTGGTTTCTGTATAAAGTACTCCACTTTTGCAGAAATTGCATTTTAGTAACTTTTTTCTGCTTACTGAAACAACATATCTTTCTTACAGAGGACTCAGTAGATGTGAGAAATTCTATGAGAGAGAGAGAATAAAAAATGGGACTGATATCAAAAGTTTGAGAGATACAAACAATCCCATAATGAAGAAAAGGATAGGTGATTCAATGTCGTTGACCACTCACAAAGTGGTCTAAGCAACAAGGATGTCATATTGATCACTAAAAGCACCATGCCTCCTAAATAGAGCACTTTGTTCTTCCCAAATACACCACATAAGACACATAGCAGCATGCCTTATCTCTCCACTCTGATCATGTGGACAAACAATCTTTTCAACATACTTGACAACTCTACCACCTCTACAACCTGAAATAATCATTCATTTTTTTATTTATTTTGTTTATGCTTCTTGGGGCCCAATAGTTTTTCCATTCATCCAGGCAGCCCTTTATATAATTGGGATTCTTTCATAGACAATTCATATATTGTCCAATTGAAAACATGAGCCTTCCTTTTTTAATATAATACCTACTACTTCTGCCCTTCTAGGTTTGCCCAATGGACTCTGTGCACCTTCTTCACCTTATCTCTATAGGTCAACATTTATTTAGTTTCGATCAGACATTATGTCTATAATGGAAGTTTTGACTGTTGCATGCTTTTTTTTAGCCAAGTTCGTCTTAACTGACTTCATTCTTTTAACTTTAGGCGGTGCTTGGAAGGATCGTCTATGAGGGGCAAAATATAAAAATGTTTATTATGTTTTGACATCTTAGAACACTCGAACGTTTCTTTCTTTCATGAAGATTATATTTAGGTGCTCTCCAAGCAAATCATATAACTTCTTGGTTTTCTATAATCTGTGTTGGAAGGTAGCTTATGTGGTCAGTACATTACTATTGCTGATTTTGTGACCCAAGCTTAAGCTTGTCTCTACATTGTTAACGATCTTGGCTTGTCAGCAAGAAAAAGAGTTTAAAATCTTTTCTTCTTGTATTTTAAGTAGTGTTTGATTCAAGTGCACATACATGAATCAATAAGTGGAGAAATCCTTGACTCAGCCAGAGAGTGCTAATGGGTCTAACTCAAACAGTTCAGACCCTGTAACTCATGTAAAGAATCTGTTGTTTCATCAAATGCTGGTGGGAATTAGAGATGAACAGTTTTTCTTGGGCACCTTCCACTGCATTGACAAGCAAGGAAACATCATTCTCCAAGATGTTGTGGAGTATTGTAGCACCCAACACTCCTCCCCTTCTCCCATGGAACAACGGTGCCTCAGTCTTATTCTCATCCCTTCCTTTTGTCGTTCCTCATGTCACGAGGATTGTTCTATTGAAGAGCAATTGTCATTGCTAAAATTTTAGGAATTGAGAGCAGTTCTGAATTTCATAAATTATTTTCCCGAATCAATGTAGAAGAAATGAGGCGTTACCCTTACAATTTTTGCGTGAAATGATATGATGAATGACATAAACGAACATGATTTTCCAGGCATTCTAGGTTCGTATGCATACACTGCTACGCAATGTTTGTTTCTTTATCTATTGTTTTTCCATGTGGTCATGAGCATACAAGTGTTTTAGAATGTGTATCTTGAAACTATGGTGAAGGTTGTGAATTTGACCTTTCAAGGAAAGGTGAAGCAGAAACTAGAAGGGCTCTTGGAAAACAAAAAGAAAAAATGTACTTTGGAGGAGATGAGAATGCATTTATGGATATTTCTTTCAATCACTTCTCAATCAATTTTCATGGATATGAGAGTTGTAACAATCTCAAGGCAAAAAAATCGAGTCCAAAATTCTCAGCTTGGGTGTAAAGATGCATGATGAGAAGAAAGTGTTGCTATGTTATAACATTGTGAAGTATCTTTTCATTTGGAGCATGAGCCAGAACTCAGAGAGGACACCAGCAAGGGAGAGACCTCCTTTTGAGTTCCATTTGTGAGCTTAAGAGCTCATTTGAATGTATTGGGGCTTTGAGATTAATGAGTGTTTTTGTTATACCTCTATTTTACTTCATCTTTGTTAGTGAATTCCTTTGAAGATCGACTCTACTAGTGGATGTAGGCTATGTTCTAAGCCAAATCACTTAAATCTTGATGTCTTTGTGTGATTGTCGTTATTTCTTTTGTTTGTTTTTACCGTTAATTGCTATACTTCAAATTAGCCTTTGATAACCAAGTCATCCCAACAACAACCAAAGATTATCTATGGCTAGAAAGAAACATGCAAAATCTTTAATTTACTTGTAGAGATGAAAGCGCGCGTAAATGAAATGGCTGCATTTGAAGGACGACCTTTCGAAAGAGATGATGGCTGCATTTGAAGGGGACTCTATGAACGTGTGCCGCAAATGAAATGGGTAGTGAATCAAATGATGGGTTGGGAAATTCAATTGAATTTGCGAGGAAAGTCTCATGAAAACAAAATCTTGCTTATATCTTAGCTCAAGATTTTCTTGGGAAAGTCTCAAGAAAACAAAATTTTCTTGTCGACAACTTTGGAAAACAAAATGATCTTAAGTCCGCACCTTATTTTGGTCAACAATGTGTCTGGTTCCTATATCTTAGCTCCCTCCGAAATTAATAAGTATAAGAGGATTGATTATAATCAAAGTTTGCGGCCTGACCTCATGTATTAATTTTGGCCATCTTTCGTAGACTTGATTACTAAATTCCTTGAACCTTACTGCCTGCGTCATTAAATAAACTTCACATGAATCACATTGAAACATGATGATTATATTAAAAAAGTTAACAATATCATGTTTGATCTAAACCACGCTACTACTATAGTCTGCTAGCCGTTCGGCACCATTATTCTTGAGGTGATAACAGCGCGCACCCCGCACACATATACATATATATACATACATACATATATATTATTACCATATAAATATTTATATATTTATATATTTCCTTGGTTCTAGATTAGAAAACTAAGATTTTAGGAAATCAGTTTAATAGCATCCATTCAGTTAAGATTGTCCATCCTATTCTTAAATCTGGCCAATTTCCAGATCAATTTTCCTCGGATCAAGACATCCCACTAAGGAAAGTTGGAGCAATATTAAGCCCCACGTACTTACATGCAAGATGATCAATAACATTTTTCTATTTTTGAAGATTAAGAATATTACTTTTTATATATCAATAAGGGATCTTTGAGTTTGCTTTAAAGTACTAGTAATGCTGGATACAATTTTAGGGTCTCTACAAGTTTTGCGTACTCTTTTTAAAAAAATTGGAGACTATAAAGATATGAAAAATTATAATCAATTTATATAAATATACTCATTATTATAAAAAATATAGATTGATGCGTGTAAGAATTTTCATGGAAATCAATTAATGATGATACAAAAAATAATTATGCGTGTATCTTTATTCTAAATTATAGAAGTGAGTAATTTTAAAAATGAACGCGTATGGAAGATTGAGAGTCTTCATCGAAATCAATCGATTTGAAGAAGATTAATTAAGCCCCTTTCATTTTCCTGTAATTGTGAAACGTATACGACTATATATTATATGCACCCGTAAATATTTCTTCACAATGATCATCATCATGTGTACTGGGTCTAATATTTGATGCATGCATGCAGCTTAATATTCTTCAATTGACTTAGAAAAATACGCGTCAATATATAATATATGGGCTTTGATTCCCAAATATATACGAAACTACTTCAGTAATAAAGAATTTCAACCCTCAAGGATTACTTTCTTTTCTTTTCTTTTTTTCCCGTAAAACTATGTACGTAAAACTATGTAAAGTCGTGGTTTCAAATATTTAAGAATCATGAAAATTATATATAACATGAGGCAAATTAAAGAGGAAAAACTGATCAAGTTATTAACGTACGTACAAAAGATAAATATATTTGCAAGTCTATTTATTGATAGTGTATCAAATGCATGCAACATGCAGCAGTACCATTGAATCGCTGGTACGAAAATTTGTAACATGATCGACTTGCATAAAAATATTGGGTTTTTTCGGCACTACTAGTTTTGTTATGAATATATATAAATATATATATATGTATATAATAAATCCAAAGTTAAATGGTGCGTTAACTTTCTGAATTTTTTTAAATGGCCGATAAATAGTCATAAAAATTGTTTTTTATTCAAACAAAAGTTTAAAGAATAAAAAACAGTACAAAACGATTTTATCAAAATTCAGACCATGCATTTTATAGTCCAAGCATCATTTGATCCTATTCATGCATATATACATATATATATATACACATGCATATACATACATACATACATATATATATTACATTTGATAATTAATACGCATATATATGTTATGATTCTGAAGGTTAAAGGTTTAACCAAATTAGTATCCAACAGTTCTAAAACTTTTGAATCAATAGTTAGGTCTTTAACAATTGGTTTCAGAGTGGGGACCATGTCACAGGTTCAAGTTACAGAGGAGACGACCTATAGGTTGGATTAAAATGTCTTAGTACTTTATATGAGCATATTTTAAATCATTGAATACTGATAGATCGATGAGTAATGCCGACAAAAAAGAAAAAGCTACCACCGGATCAATGTTGATAGAGTAAGCCGCCGTGGATGTTGATTTCAAAAGCGTGATGGAATGTTATGATCCTAATGGTTAAAGATTTAACCAAATTAGTATTCAACAATCCTAAGACTTTTAGATTAATAGTTGAGTCTTTATCAATATAAAAGATAAAAGCTTATGAAATGCCGTTAATTAATCAATTTAGAGGATGGTTGAAGATCGAAGGAAAAAAACAGTTAGCTAGAAACTTAAACTTCGTAGAGAGACAGTTGTACATGCAATTAACAGTGTAAAGCGTTTACACTAACCATGGAAAGATAATAACAATAAAGTAAAAGACAAGTTAAAAAAGCAAACAAGACAAACTACAACTTTTGAAGTAAAAGCAAGCAACTTTTTTTCTGAAAAGCTAGCTACTTCGATCTCTCCATATTCATATTATTCGATAGGGAAGGTTTTTTTTTTCTCTCTCTTCTCTGGTATTTTAAATTTCGCCGGAGTACTTTCTAGTTGCTTGATGCCGGATTTGTCTTTTAAATCTCTGAATAAACTCTTCAACTCTTCTGTTCAGTTCCTCATCCGACATGGTTGAAAACTGATCATTTTCTTCGAGGTTTGGTTCACGTTTGGCAGTCTCTGTACTGATCCATCGAATATCGTTCTTGCTTTCGTCAATCACTAACCGTCTCGCTTTCCCGGACTTAACTCGACGATAGGCCGTTCTTGAATGAATCTTGTGATCAGCTTTCGGAGTAAGGACCTCATGCGGCCTCTTTTCTTGCCAATCTTCATCATGATGAACATGATGCTTTTCCGAATGATCTGTATTGGTCACATGAACCTCATGCGGAATATTACTTCTGGGAACGAATCGCTTTCCTGAATTATTATTTTCTTTTCATGACAAACAACAGCCTCTCCTCTGATCTTGGGACTATTGGACGTTTCTTTATAAACAACTTCCGGGTACCGTGAAACCAGGGATGAAACAGTACTAGTTTTCACTTTGCTAGGCATATTCATGTACTCGTCGTAAAGACCACCTTGTTCCTCTTTGGATGAAGAGAAAGCACCATAGTCAGCAGCAATGATGAGGATGAGAGTGTTGGTAATGAAGAACCAAAACTTGGTGGTGTTGAAGAGAGTGGAAGGAGACAAATTGAAGATATAAAATACAGAAATGTAAATAAAAGTGGAGAGTAGAAACGAAAAGAAGGATATTCCCTTGGCTTTTTGAGGATATGATCCTTTGGAAGAGTTATAGAATGAATGATCTCCCACTACATTTGGTGCTGGTTTGGTACTCATGTTTAAGGAAATAAGGAATTAAAGGGTTGAAGTTGATGAGAGGATCGAGTACTACTTGTGGGTGTAGTAGTGGCGCTTTGGATCAGCTATCTCTTGCAGATCCTTTTAAAAAGTATATATAGGAGTTCCACATGATGAAGAGGGCTTATATATATATATATATATATATATATTGAGTTAATCAAATGGCTAATAAGTGAAATAGACAATTAATTGCAATTTCCCCCGAGCTTCTTATTTATTCCTAATCAATTAACAGTACCATGTCATACACTATACATAATTTTTTTTTTCATATTAAATGTTTGTCATGTATGTATAAATATGAATAGAAGAAATCAATTAATTTAAAGAGAATAAAACGACCAAAAAGATTTTAAAAAAATTAAAAATAAGTGGTGTGTAGAGATCGATAATCATCATGATGAATAGCAAAACTCTAATAATAATAAAAATTTATAAATTCTCTCTAAAATCAATAAAAATAACAAAAGTCATGAAAAATAATAAAAGAAAACAAAAATTGAAACAACACTATATATAATTAAATTTGAAAAAATAAAGCACGTCTTCCCACATTTGGAGGGTTTGCAGCTTTCAATTGATCATCTATTGTTTTTTTGTTCGTTTTAAGATTATTTTAAACATTTAATGGGAGTTTTATAATTCTTTTATTATTAAGGTGGCACGACATGGAAATAAATGACACGTGTTAAATTTTGGTTAGCCTATATATGAAGTTTTTCATTTCAAACTTCATTTTATCTAGAGAGTGAGTTATTTATATTAGATTTGAAAGTTTTTTGAAACATAAAATTTTAATTTTATCTTATTTTATTATTATAAAATTTTTAAATTATCACATAAAATATAATAAATAATTTATCTTTTTTAAATCACAATTTAATTTTTTTTAATTTAAAAATAATAATATTTATTTAAATTTTAACTATCATCTCGACATCAAACCTAATAACCTAAAGAAAAACAGGACGTTTAATCCTTTTTCCAGTCAAAATTTATAGGAAAGATTCATGTATGTGGGCGGTGGAGAAAAGGTAAACATGCAGACGTACGGTTTATTTATTCACTATTTTGCACATGAATAGATTCTTTTCTAATTGATGTATGTGGGCGGTCGGGAAAAAGTGAGGGAAATGCTACTCGCCCCGTAGGAAGCGTCTGCTGGAATGTATGGATGATTTTTAATTTGTTTTAATTTAAATTTTTTTATATAAATTTTTTAATAATTTTTAATATTTTATAAAAATAAAATAAATTTATAATATTTCTGATTAAGAAATTAATAATATTTTAAATTTATTTTATTTTTTAAAATATTAAAAATTATTAAAAAAATCTATATGAAAAAGAAAACCTTAAAAAAAACACAAAAAACTAAGCTACCACCTCCCCCCCGGGCGGGAGCTCCGGCTGTAGCATGACCCAAAGGTAAACATGCAGACGTACGGCCTCTTGATGGTTGACAGATTGATTTTTTAAAATATTAAAAATTATTAAAAAAATCTATATGAAAAAGAAAACCTTAAAAAAAACACAAAAAACTAAGCTACCACCTCCCCCCCGGGCGGGAGGTCCGGCTGTAGCATGACCCAAAGGTAAACATGCAGACGTACGGCCTCTTGATGGTTGACAGATTGAAGTACAAGCCACCAAAAAATAATATGCATTACTAAAAAAAGTATATTACTAAACTATTTTCAAATCTAGCTTATATTCACTTTGAGAAACCGATAAAATACGAAGCACATTTTAAAAGATATTATTCAAAAAATTCCCCATTTTTCCTACCTACTTTCACAAGATTCACTTGGAGGAACACCTGCTGATCTAATAATCTATAGAGAATATGAGACTTATGTTTATAGACATTTTATTATCGCAACTTCTGTGCAAAGAGAAATGTTTATTTGAGAGTGCTTAAATACTTTTAAAAAAATAAATAAATACGGGATTTATATAAAAAAATTAACTTTTTAATAATAAATTTTATTTTTTTCAAGACGACTACGCGACATTTATATATTATATAATGGTATGTAGCCTTACTTATTCTTTAAATAAATTCTATGGAAACAAAATTATAAATTTTTTAAAATTTATTATAAAGCAGATCTGCAACAATCAAAGAAATTACCACGAACATTCTTTGATAGTGGAATAGATCACATTAGATGAATGTGAAGTCAATCAATGCGGGAACATGATCTGACCCGCGTGCTATATGGTTTAGAAATTTTGTTGATTTTGATATATTAACATAGTACTTTATAATTACACTTGCATCTAAGGCTGTAAAATTAACAGGCACTTTGAATTCGACTCGATTAAATTCAAACTCGACTCGAATCATATATTAAATGAGTCGTTTATAAACATAAAATTAGGCCCAATTATTATGAAACAATACAAACTCGTATAAAATTCGACCGACTTGAATAATGTTTGTAAACAAACTCTCTGAAGCTCGATTCGACTCGTCAGTTCGACTCATATGTATTTATTCATATATAATACAATATATATAATAACCAAACGTTTTTATATGTATTATTAATTATGTATATAGAATTATAGTGAATTATAGTTATAGACTTTCTTCTACATATATTATAAATTTAATTTATAATATTAATATATCATAATGATATATTTATCTTATTCTTATCAAATATTGAATTGTCATATATAAAAAAGTTATGCTTACAGGCCAGTTATAGGCAAATGCAATAGGCTATAGTCATAACTTATTAACTTATCACTTATGATTCTTAGATTCTATCATTATATATTTTATGAAGTTACATGGTACTTGTGATTCCATCATTCTATAAAGTACTGTTAATAACTTATATCTAGTTATTAATCTTATTATTTTATATATGATTAATCAATACAAACTAAACTCCAGTAATATTGTAATCATAAGATTATATAAACTATAGTAATCTACATGTTTAGTGTTAATATCTATTATTAATAATTAATAATCCCATACTACTAGAATACTAGACTAGTGTCTATTGACTATTGTGTAGTGACTCTAGTGACTACTAGTAGTCACTACAACAAATAATACTTTTTTTCAAGAGTAACAGTCGTGGAAAAAAGTATATCCTTAGTGGGAAAAACTTTTTTCCCACCAATTTGTTCCTTGGGAGCCTCGTGGTAAATAACTGATGAAGAAAGAGTCTTTTTCCACCAAATCACAAGTTCACGGAAAAAGCCTTCTTTTTTCCACCGACATCTGCGGCGGTTAATACATTTTTTTTCGTGGCAAATATGGTCTCATGTGGGAAATAACATCATTTTCTATGAGAATAGGTTGTGGCAAAAAAGTGCTTATCCATGACTTCTCTTTGTGGGAAAAGTTGTTTTTGGTATTTCCAACAAAATACTTTTGTGGAAAATATATTGTAACACCCCGTATTTTAGTGTATTTTAATGAAGGATTATTTTAATTAATTTAATGATTGATTCTCTAGTTTTAGTATTTTGGGAGTTTTAAAATATTATTTTATAATATTTTATTGGGCTTTCTTCTTATTAATTATTATTTCAGATTTAAATTGATCTTTGATTTAAATTGGTTCGTTTATGGGTTTTAAAATTATTGTTGTTTTATTTAAAGC
>QEOT01122949.1:0-41055 GCA_003123785.1 Pterocarya stenoptera
TACAATGCCTATAGCAGCAAAGGCTGTATTTAAAACCAACCACATAAACATAGGGGTGGAAACTGACCTCTGCAATTTGGTCAATCCAAGTACCACACTGACCTCGGTCAGTGGACAAAATCAAAACCTAAAATATGCCCACTCATGCAGAAAGTACACACACCCACACACACCATCTTCTATTAACAGTAGAATAGTATTTTATAATCAAGGGTATCACAAGTGCATGTGCCAGACAAACCCCCCCAAAAAAGAAACCCATTTGTAGAGCCATGTATACTTTCTTAACAGTCCATAAATTCACCTAGGTAAATAAAGTACTAAATGCATATGGCAGATCTGCCCCCACCAAGTAAACAAAACTCCTACAATGATTAAGTGCACCAGAAAAGTAAAATGGTTCCTGCTCCAAATGAATGTAAGTAATTTGAGAACATTTGTTTCTCAGTAATCAGAAAGTAAGAGAATGTAAACCTGGTTTTATAAAAGGCAAAATTGTTAAAAGTGACATAGCAGCTATTCTGTCTTCCTTACATCGACGCAATAGAAGACTACAAAAATGTTAAAGAATTAACCCGTAAAGTTGCACCCCTGCATCAGATACTAAATAATACTTCAGTGCTGTGTCTGACTTGAAGGGCTGAGCTCGTCTTGCCTTTATCTATATTCATAAGAAAAAAGATCATAGGCAAATAGATTACAGGATCAAAAGGTGGACATCATCAAGGATGCTTATAATACATAACAATAGGTTGGGTGCATAACATGGAATTCCAAATCAAACCCCCTTTTATTGTCAGAGCACATAACAATAATGCATTAACAGAGTAGAGATTATTCTCAGCCTCATATAACAGTATGTTAATCTCAGCAGCGCACCTGCCTGCAGAGCAAGAGGTCCTGAATTAAGCTCCCCTGACAATTGAACTCTCCCCATCTTCACTAAAGGATGGCCTCATTAATCAAAAGGCGTCTACATATGTATTCGTAACCGTTCACAAATTCTGAACAGTTGAACCATAAAATCAAACTTCACAAGTATTTTGAAGCACCTGAGCAGTATATAAACAAGAAAAGATTTATACTTATTAACATAAAAGGTCACATTCAGTGAACTAATGCGACTAAATCGTGCCTCCAAGCAAATTAAACAGATGACACTGAAGCTTCATATCAAGATCCAAAACTGTTCGATACTGCCTGTAGCTAAACGCATTCAATCTATTTGATTATTCAAGCATTTCAGAGATGGAAAGCCCCCTCTATCTTATCAAGAAGCAGTTAAGCTCCGTGAGGATGCCGAGCTGCTACGCAAATAAGTGCTTCAAATAACCTTTTTGTTCTGACCAAGAAAATGGGTTCCCTTTTTCTTTCCTCTAGTTTCTCATCGATCAAACATAAAACAAAATCAACCAGAATAACAGATCAAGTGCAATAAAATAAACATAGAACGAAAGCAATAAAAATTCATAATTCCAACTAAACTCAATTTAAAGATGGACAGGATACATACAACCTCAAGCCTTACCAAGCTCAACAAACAAAATAACATAAAATTAACTAAAAGCAACGATTCATGTATTCTTTAATAAATCGTGGAACCTCAGACTCCGAAGCTCAGAAGTCTGAGAAAAACGATAAAAAGTGGAGTCCATATCCTCCATGTCTCAGATCCACAGGATTAAGATATTAAAAACATCTCTGAAAAATATTAGGGCTTTCTTTTTAACCCGATTCCAAGAATAGGCCAGCAAAATCCTCAGATTTCCGATCAAACCCCCGTCTCATTCTCGAAGTCACTGTCAGACACACAGAAACCCTCTTATCGGCTGTTATCATTCCCACGCCACCAAAGGAGAATCACAACCCTGACAAATGAGCATGCGGTCGCCTACCTTCTTTGCTCAAATAAAACCCTAACAAAAATCAAAACTAGTAATCCCGACAATAAAATAACAAGAACGGAGCATATATTTGTGTGCAAAATGACTTCTAATTTAAAAATAAGATTAAAATCAAAATAAAAAAATAAAAAACAAATCCTTTAAATTTTTATCATCTTAAAAAAAAATATAAAAGACAGATGACCGATTTATTTGTCAGAATTGTAATTCTCCTTCGCTAACGTTGAAATAACGATAATAATCGATAAACAAGATCATACCATATATTCAGCGAAGAAAATGAAAGGAAAAAGATCGATTCAAGTTTTGTCGAGAGATTTTCACAATGGAAGATTATACAATATAGATCTAGAAAGAAAGATTAAGGAGGTGGGGTCCAATACACACTTGTACTCTGACAGGGATGAACTGGGATATTTTTTAAAGAATAATGATATATACAAGATGTAAATATATAAATATATGTAACTCTTTTAAAAAAATTGAGAAAAATGAGAACAATATATTTTTTTAGTGGTAACTTTTTTTTACGTATTTTTTTCTAAAAATTTAAACCCATTTTTTATAAAAAATAAAAATAAAAAGTAATATAATTATTTTATAACTATTTAATATTTTATTAAATAGTTGTGCAAAAGTTATGTATTAGCCATGTCTTTACCATTTCTATTTTATTCTGTCCACAACTGATTATCTTTTTTTTTTACACTTTTCTTTTATCAGATTTTCTATATCTTTATATTTAAAATATGTTTTCTATACATTATTTTGATCTTAAATAAGCATTATATATGTGTTCTAACTACATAAATTGTTCAATGTAGTTAATTTTGTAAGTTTTTCTTTTCTCTAATAATCCAAATATTGAAGCTAAGTTCAAGATTATTTATTTTTTTATGTTCTTCATAATGAAATGGATTCTTAATCCCTTGACTTGTGGGCCCCATGCGCATGCTTGGCAATATCGATATTTTTTTAATATTTTTAAATTAAAAAAATTATAATATTATTAAAAAATACTTCTTTAAATATCACAAAATAAAAACAAAAAAACAAAAACAAATGCGAGCGATAAAACTGGAAGGGGGTGGAAATAGCATCATTCCTTGTAATATATGTTCATGTTTATACGAACGAGAACTCATAAGACGTAGTAGATCAGAAGAAAATCTCCGATAAAATCGTCAAAATAATTGATTGCAGTGGGCTGGTTGGGTCTCCGATCTAAACTTTACAACCCACTGCTCTAGATTTAAGTTAGGGTTGGATAGTAATATGATCTCAAAAGATCAATAATAATAAAAGAATTATAAATATATATATATGTTAAATAATAATAACAAATAGATAAAGATTAATAATAAAATATTAAATACCATCCAAACACATCCTTAAACTATCTAGATATAATAAATTATCTTGTCCTAATAAACATTTTTGTGAAACGTGATCTTTTTCTTTTGAATTAATCTTTGCATCATCCTACACACCACACACCATAATTTTTTTTATTTTTTTTTATTTATTTCTTTTATTAAATGTGTATTATATGGATGATGAATAAAAAAATATACATGTTTCAAGAAGAGTAAAATAAAAAAAATAAAAAAAAATAAAAAACACATTAGTATGTGGTGCGTAGGATGATGCATAACATTGCTCTTTTCTTTTAGTTAATTTAATTGTAGATGTCAATTTGGTAATTAATTAATTTGTACTACTTATCGACCAATGATTGCAACAATGATGGCTTCCATTCTCATGTCACTAAATTATAATTAAGGTTGTACGTTCAGTACGTACGTGGCAGCTGCTGTAAACTTGTACGTAGAAGGTGAGGACTCGCATATGATCGGCGAGGGAGAGTACGAGATCTGAAAGAGATCAATAAAGAGAGTTGAACGTATAATTAATTAACATTAACAGAACTAAATATCAGAATCAGAATACTGAAACAATCGGCTGGCATTTATAAATTTGACGATTCTTCGTAAGTACATATATACCATGCTGCATGCATGTTGTATAGCAAAATCATACATTAATATTCGCTATATAATATGCTACTTTATATATTAATTTGAGAATATATATATGATATTGATCATGATCTTGTCAAGGGCAGCGAGGTGAAACAACTCCTGTGTAAGCCAATTTCACATTGTTGCACAAAGCGGGGGCCGTCTTCTCTCGGCCTTGGCCTTTCAGGTTAATGTTCTGCAACAATATCCCCTGACATGGAAAGTTCTTGCTGCAATCGAGTTTTATGGCCACCTCAGAAGCGCTTGTCCCTTGGATGTTCTTGTAAAGCACATTTTGTACTTGAACTGACGTGCCGGCCTATACATACATACATAGATGATGATCAATATAATCAATCAGACAGACATCGGTCATCAAAATATATTAATATTGACTGTTTCTGGCATATATATATATATATATGCATGGCTAGCTTGTTATGATCTTTAATTACCTGTTTTTTGCATGGCTTGTCTTGGTCACAGTAGTTTTGATCAATTATTATGGGATTGGCCACGTTATACATTTCTACGTTCTGGAATTTGATGTTGCTTGCGCTTCCTGATCCTCCCTGCAGATTATTAATTAATGTTAGACCATGCATGCAGATTATATTGGCCCGACTAATTAATTAATATTAATTATTAATTACATGATCATCATGTCTTCATGTGTTTTTAAGGGAAACATCATAGAGATCATCAGAAGTAATTATATATTTGGATTCATTAAACATTAATTAGTAATATATATAATTAGCGACCTGCCAAGTCTTGATTCTCAATCCATTTGTGGTTCCAGAAAGCTTAGCTCCATTCACGGTTATTCCCGATACATAAGCTTCTGAATTTCCAGAGCCCAAGCTTCCAATACTGAGCTCATGATCATGAAAAAAATTACAAATATCAGTGCTGATTTAACTTGTTTAGATATATATATATATTCATTAATATATATATATTGATTGAAATCGCGCATGCAAGTGTTTATGAGATGATCAGTCGTCTGATATTCAAACCTGATTCCATGACCTGGTCCGCAGGTTATATCCGTGGCTTGCAGGTTTTTGGATCCGCTTACAATTGAAATGCAATCATCACCTTTAATTTGATCAACACATCAAAACTGAATAAATATTTTCCCCCGTAAATAAATAAAGTATATGCATGCATGGCGTTACTCAAATTTACTAGATTAATTTAGGCATACCCGTTCCTATAACACAACTTGATATCTGGATGTTTTGAGTATCTGTGACATGAATTCCATCGGTGTTGGGACTCTCCTTTGGAGCAGTTATAGTCAGCTTGGAAGCCTGAACGTTGGAGCATTTTTCAAAAGAAACATGAATTTGTTGCGCGTCTTGGATCTTCAAGTTCTTCACGATCAGATTTTTGCTTTGATAGAAGGTTAGGGCCTGCCAAGGAACACATACGTACGTCTTCAAAGAACGATTGATCTAATTATAATAATTAATCAAAGATCATACACATCAAAAGAACTTCATCAATAAAGGATGACAAACATACCGTCGGTGTATCCTTGCAAGGCTGCGGCCAGTCAGTGAAACCATAAGAATCGTCAGCGCTTTTAATTAGGAGCAAATAATATTTGGTAGATCTAAACATATATACAGCATTGAGAAATCGTTGGGTTTCCTAGCTAGCTAATCACGGCTTACCAGAGCTTTATTGATTTTGCAGGAGTTTTGCCACCATATTTTCCCATTGCCATTGATGGTTCCACCACCTTCAACTGATAAATTCTGAACACTATCGAAGAGTAGCCAGTGTCTGCCATCTTGGCCGTAATCCGATCGGTCGTCAGACGCTTCTATGGTTCCAGAAATCTGACGTTTTGCATCAAAGAAAACACAACATATTACCTAGAGAAATATACTGCTTGATCTTTTGAATGATATATAGCTTTATTTATGATTAACTACCATGTTCGATACATATAGATACACACACGCATACCTGCAGTGTAAGATCAGATTTGCAGGGACCAGAGAATCTTATTGGCTTAAGACGGTATTTTTTCTGAGGCACCAGTACCAGAACAACTCCTTGAGATGAACAAGCTACCTCCCAAGCCTTCTTAAATGCCTGAAACCAATGTACTGGAAGAGTTTACGTACATAAAAAGGAAGAAGAAACTGTATAAAATACTTATAACATTTATACACCCTTTTCGTGCTCATGACTTCTATATATCTACTACTGCATGGTACCGAATTAGATTGAGTTGCATATAACTGAAGATGTATTGTACTCGAATAAATTATTATGTTCAGTACTGCCACATAATGGAAACACAAAGAAGCCTTAAAAAAAGAGATTCCTGATTAGTTGCAATTCAATCAAAATAGATTTAAGACCCTAAATCTGACATAGTACCTCGGTGTCGTCATGATTAACATCACCTTCAGCTCCAAAGTCGTCGACATTAACTGTTTTAACCGAAGTACTGGAAATGGTACCCACTCTATTGAAACTCTTCAAACTTAAGGCATCAGTTACTGACTTGATCATGTCCTTGGACTCACCGTCCCTAATATTGTTGCTGAAGTACGAAGAATACGCTTGAGAATCATGCCGGCCAGATTCTTCATGACCAAAATGACGAAGTACTGGGTTTGGTTGCGAAGTACTGCTACAACATGAAATGGAGGAGAGCATGATTATGAAAAATGGGAGCAGAAGTCTAGCTTGTTGGGCCATTGTTTCTTCTTTTGTGTGAAGGAGATCAAGGGATCGATACTCGAAAGCGTAGGGAATGTTGAGATGAGATGGTTATAGCTTGGTAAGTGAAAAGCACGTCATGCCGAGCTGTGTATTTATAGAGGGAAAGCGGGGCGGCTTTTTAGGTTCTTTTCCACATGCATCATGACTCTTCAGGTGTGGTTTGAGCCCATGAGAAATAAGAGATTGAGACGAAATGCTCTCTTGGGCATGCATGCATGCAGCAGGTTCTGACTTTTGCTCCATATACACGTGCATGAATATGCTCTTACTTGCATGCATTGATATATATGCAGCCTCCATACCGTATATAGTAAAGTACTATACGTAAATTAAATGTCCCCGATATTCCTTTTTTTTTTTTAAATTTCGTATAAATCCAGATCAGTCATCACAATCTGAACCAATATTAACGAGTCTTCATTTTTAAAAAAAAAAATTGCGTATTAATTAGTCCTCTAAAAGACCAAGAATATATAGCGACGTTAAGCTAATAATAGTCTCATTTCCAAAAGCAGAAATGCTACGTACGTATGCGCTGCTGCTTCTTCCGTGATCCAAGTTTTCGGTCTTTATCCATATATAATAATTTTAGTGGTGAACGTATAAATATATATACGTATATATGTACATGCCATGCAGGTTAGAGATGGTAATATCTGATACGGTCTATGAACCCAATACAAAATTATAAGTAGACTTGGATTTGATATAAATGAGTTTTGATCAAAACAAATACTTGACGCGATAAAATATAATTAATAAACAAGTCAAGTACAGGTCAACTCACGAAACCGCAATCAAACAGCCTGTGTAATATAAATAAATTATATTTTTAAATTTTATAAACATGTAGTCTTATGTCTTTTTTCTTTTTTGGAATATGTGATATTAATATTAATATTTGAGTACTATGTTATATCTCAAAATATTAATTTTTTTTTTGTTAGTATTTACTTTTATTTTATGAAAATATTACTTAATTTTCTTATATATGATTAGTTTGGATATTGATAATAAAATATACTATCATGAATTCAATTGCAATTGGGAATTATTTATATAGTTATCCTATATTATATATGAAATTATATTGATTGGGTTAAAAAATAAATATAAGGTTAGCTCAATCCATTTATATGAAATATGTCAAACGGGTTAAATTAAATGGGTCGTGTACATGTTAACCTAATAAAAGTTAATTACCAAACAGATTAAGCCGGTCGTATCGTGTCACTCGTTAATTAAACGGTTCGGATTCGGATTTTAGAGTTTGACCCATTTAATTATACAGGTTAGGTTCGAGTTGATCCATATAGTGTAATACTCATAACTTGGCATGATACAAACACGATCCGCAAACACAAATTACCGACCCTAATGCAAGTCAGGCCATGCGCAGATAGATAATTAGTATCCCATGTCGATTGTCATGGTGTCATAGAAAGAGAAGGTCCAACATTGAACATGCATGCATGTAATTTGGAATTGTATGCACTCTTAAATTAAGCTAGGCGTTCATCTAATAATCGGCCTAGCTTTGTGTGGTTACCATACAGTTTTCAGTTTTCACGTGTTAATGATTTGGAATTAACTCGGAATATGATTGTTAGTGGTAAATTAATATTATATATTATACCAGTTGCCTGCCATGTGATAATTTGTTTGTGAGCTCACATGTTAAGCAGATTGAGGTGACCAGCTGGGAACGGCAAATGCCGGTTTGGGTTGGCAATATAGGTGGAGGTCGAAGACGTTTGTGATCTAAAAGTGGAGGACAATATTTCTACGATGACTAATTAAAAGTTTCCAACTACACATGATAATCACTGTGCCAACATGCATATATGCAAGGGTTCAGTGCACCTAATGGAATTAATTCGGTCTCTCTCTCTCTCTCTCTCTAGATCTCTCTCTGATCTGTGACAATATTATGATCTCTGTGCATGGAAGTCGTGATCTTTATTAATTAGGCCGTCGTTGAATGAGCTATACAGTCTAGTGCTAGCTTGATATTAATAGAAAGTCGTACTAAGATGGTTTTCAATCTTCCACATATAATAGCCATCTCATGAGGGTATGGAGCAAATTAATTAGAGGTTGAGTGCGAATATATAATATAACTACGTATACGTACGTACCAGCTTGCAAGGTTGTCGAGATCATGCATATATATTAATGTACGTACTTGGCAAATCAAAGTGATCCCGTGAAGAATATTTAAAAGGATGATCGCTCGATCGATTGTGTTTAGAATTTTTCTATAAATTAAGTAAATATATATATACACACTTCATTTTCTTATCTTTGGTCAATGATAAATTAACAGTACTACTCATGCATGCATGCATATAGACGTCGTTTCCGCCAGTTTCGGGGAATTGGGTTCTATATATATAAATATATATATATATATATATACGCGGGTTTGGCCATGTTAACTGTTAAGGAGTAGTACTACTACTTGAAAGCCTCATCATCCATGCAATTAATTAATTAGATCCACCTGATCATACACTAATTATTATATGGAACCAGGAAACCTTTAATTCCAGCTTTATGGTAAGGTCCAGTAGCAGTAGTACATGATTAATTCAATAACAAGCCCCAGATCGATGCTTTAATTTCTCTCTCTCTCTCTAGAGAATTAGGCTAAAATCCTCGAAACACACTGTTAATTATAATGATCAAGATCCATCTCTTTGATCAATTGTATGCATATATGCATGGGATATTAATAAAACCCAAATTAAGGAAGAAATGCTAGCTAGCTGCATTTACTGTTTATTTTCTCATCCTCATGATGAACCTGCCTCGCTTTTTAGATCGAAACCATCTCCCATAAAGTCGTGCAGATCAACTTGTACCAAAATTTCCAGGAAACTCGATCACATTCAGACATGCATGATGTACCGCTGGCTAGCAGCTCCTTTGTCAGCTTAGAAAAAAAAAAAAGCAGCTCCTTTGTTAATTCCCGGGGGAAGATGCGCACGTAGCCGAAAAATTTTGCCCTGATATTTCGCAACCATACCTTGACTTCATCATGTTTTTTTTATATCGCAAGTACGTCATAAAACAGTTTTCTTGTTAGCCAAATCAGCACTTGTTGTCGATGATTTCCGTGGTTCGATCTTTTCTTAGTTTCAATAATAAACGTAGAACATATCGTCCAATTCTGGGATTTATAAGTATATTTTCCTGTCACGTTTCTCATGGTTGATCATGATGTTTGATGAATTCCCCTATTTCACTTTGTTGTCAAATCAAAATACGTACCGTGCGGTGCGTGTCAAATATCATAATGTATAGTCCCGACACAAAACTAAGAGCATGGGAAAATCCATTTTTTCGTTATGGAAGATGGGCAAGCAAATATGATATCATTATTGATATGTATAGGCTTGCATGGCTAGCTAGATTAAATTGTTGACTTTATACAAACATCATGTTATATATATATGGTCAAATTCATCATCTTTTGGTCATGTGTTTATAAGTTCATGCATTTATCCGCACGAATAAGATCATGGGCTAATGCATGAACTGATTAAATTGGAATCAGATTTTCTAAGATAATCTATGAATAGATCATTTATTATTTATTTGCCTATTTCTTTTTATGATAAAAATATATATATTGATGTATCGCATTTTGGATAACTGTTCATTTAAGTAGTTAACTTAATAAATTATTTAAAATATGTCGTCTCGATAAATTATATGATTAAAAACTACAAAGACGTTTTAAAAATAAAAAATGATAATATAAGACGAACATAATTAGCTAGGATAAACATTTCGGCTTAAATGATTCTCATTGTGTTGGATGGTCTATCTTTGAGCTGGGCTGAAATTATTCATCTAGTGTCATCGGTTACGCGTGGGATGGCTTAACCAGGCCCAGGAGATAAGGCCCATGTTCAAGCCCTTTTTATTCTTCTTGGTTTGAATTTTTGAACGTTACATTCAAACAAAGACGAACACGGGGGGGAGAAGATCAAGGGCAAGAAGCGCTGGAAGAAGTGGAAGTTCGAATCGCTTCTCTAATCGAAAAATGCTCCAACATGCGAGTCCTCCGCCAAATCCACGCTCGCCTCTTCACTCGCTCCCTTCCTATCTCCACCCTCTCCTTCGCTCTGTCCAAAATCGTGGCCTTCTGCGCTCTCTCTTCCATCGGCGACATCGACTACGCGCGCCGAGTTTTCTCTCTTATTCCGAACCCGAGCATATTTTCTTGGAATTCCATGATAAGGGGCTGTTCCCTAGTCGAAAACCATTCAAGGGAGTCCGTGTACTTTTTCAGAAGATTGGTTAGGAGAGGCTACCCGTGTCCAAACACGTTTACCTTAGCCTTTGTTCTCAAGGCGTGTTCGATTATATCGGCATGTGAAGAGGGTCTTCAGGTTCATACGCGTGTTTTTCGATCTGGGTTTGGTTCGAGCCCATTTGTTCAGACCGCGTTGGTAAATTTCTATGCGAAATGCGAAGAGATTGAGCTTGCGAGGATCACGTTTGATGAAATTCCTGAGAAGAATTTGGTTGCATGGAGTACGATGATTAGTGGGTATGCAAAAGTTGGTTTGGTTAATGAGGCATTAGGTCTTTTCAGGGAAATGCAAAAGGCGGGGGTTGAACCAGATGAAGTTACTCTGGTGAGCGTGATTTCTGCTTGCGCTGGAGCAGGTGCTTTGGATATTGGTAGATGGGTTCATGCATACATGGAGAGGCAGATGATTGATATTGATCTTGAACTGAGTACTGCACTTGTTAATATGTATGCCAAGTGTGGGTGTATCGAAAGAGCAAAGAAAGTCTTTTGTGAAATGCCTGTGAAAGATGCGAAAGCTTGGAGCACAATGATTGTGGGGTTGGCAATTCACGGGCTTTCTGAGAGTGCTTTGGAGACCTTTTCCAGGATGGAAGAAGCCAAGGTAAATGATATGAAGACTAGGTTTAGCTAGATCCTTGAGGTACAAATTAGCTTACGCATGCATAAGAGGCTCATATCCAAGGCCTTACCTTACTAAGGTAGTCCTTCTGTTGTGATGCCTCCGCTTCAGTCCATTACGCATGCGTAAGAGGTCATATCCAAGGCCTTACCTTTTCCTAAGGTGGTCCTTCTGTTGCGATGCCACCGCTTCAGTCCAATTGTGAACTTATTAGACAAAGACATTAGTTTATTGAAAAAAAAAAATCTTAAGATTTGTTGGGTTTTCTTTAGGTTGCATAGAGTTCAAAGTCGTAATGTCGGGACTTAATTTTTTCCAACTTATCGTAAATGGTCCTTTTGATTTCTCTTCAGGTGAAGCCAAACCATGTAACGTTCCTTGGTGTTTTATCTGCATGTGCGCATGGTGGACTAGTTTCAGAAGGTAGGAAACATTGGTCAAGCATGCTTGAATCCAGAATTGAACCATCAATGGAGCATTATAGTTGTATGGTTGATCTACTCTGTCGAGCTCACCTTGTTGACGAGGCTTGCAATCTTGTTGAAGACATGGCCATTCCACCCAATCCAGTGATTTTACGAACGTTACTTGTGGGTTGCAAGAAGAATAAGATGTTGGATAGAGGTGAAATTATAGCTGAGCAGCTTCTTGAATTAGAACCACTAAATGCAGAGAACNGGTCCTTCTGTTGTGATACCTCCGCTTCAGTCCATTACGCATGCGTAAGAGGTCATATCCAAGGCCTTACCTTTTACTAAGGTGGTCCTTCTGTTGCGATGCCACCGCTTCAGTCCAATTGTGAACTTATTAGACAAAGACAGTAGTTTATTGAAAAAAAAAAATCTTAAGATTTGTTGGGTTTTCTTTAGGTTGCATAGAGTTCAAAGTCGTAATGTCGGGACTTAATTTTTGCCAACTTATCGTAAATGGTCCTTTTGATTTCTCTTCAGGTGAAGCCAAACCATGTAACGTTCCTTGGTGTTTTATCTGCATGTGCGCATGGTGGACTAGTTTCAGAAGGTAGGAAACATTGGTCAAGCATGCTTGAATCCAGAATTGAACCATCAATGGAGCATTATAGTTGTATGGTTGATCTACTCTGTCGAGCTCACCTTGTTGACGAGGCTTGCAATCTTGTTGAAGACATGGCCATTCCACCCAATCCAGTGATTTTACGAACGTTACTTGTGGGTTGCAAGAAGAATAAGATGTTGGATAGAGGTGAAATTATAGCTGAGCAGCTTCTTGAATTAGAACCACTAAATGCAGAGAACTTTGTCCTCCTCTCAAGTTTGTATGCATCAGTTTCTCAGTGGGAGAAGATGAGCCGCATTAGAAAGAACATGAAGGACAAAGGCATTAAGGCGGTTCCTGGGTGTAGCTCCATTGAGGTTGATGGATTTGTGCATGAGTTTGCAATGGGTGACCAGTCCCATCCTGAGACGGAGGAGTTAACAGAGATTCTGAGAGATATTTCTGAACAGGTTCGTGATTTTGGGCACAAACCATTCATTTCAGATGTACTGCACAAGGCAGCTTGATGAAGAGAAGGAGAGTGCCCTTGGCGATCATAGTGTGAGAATAGCCACTGCTTACAGGCTATTAAAGACTAAAATACCAACAGTAATTTGGGTAGCAAAGAACCAAAGGGATTCGTGGGGACTGTCATGGCACCTGTTCTTGTAGGAATTTCTGGTGAACTTCAATCTTTTGGAGCAGTAACACTTGCCCTGGGAGGTGAAGGAGTTCTGATTTAATTTACGGCCGTTAGAAAAGTGAAATACACCTCATATTAGGACTTTGTATGAGGTACATGCTTACCAAGCCATTGACAGAAAGCGAGATAGCTATTAGTGAACAGAGTTGTATTGAGAACTGGTTATTATTTAAGAGAAGGCTGTGTGGAACCAAGAATGCAGCATCCACTGACAAAAGCATTTCGAGTGCTGAGTAGCATTTCCTGATCTCTTGCAATAATTTATGTCATGGTTAAGTTGATTTTCTTTTTCATGGATTAGTTCATTCCACAAGTTTATTCCGTGCCGTGGACATGTTTCTTGTTCTTTTTACTTTTGTTCGTTATGCATCAGTGCTACCAGGTAAGTTTGATCCCAGTTTTGAGAAGCCTGAGCCTGGCCACAGAATCAGTTTTTTAGGAAACCAAGTCATTTTGTCCCTTAATGGACCTCGTTTTTCTTGCTAATGTATGTAGGCAAGCCATCGCATTTTACTTGCATAGAACATTGCTGTGCCTCGATCATCTATTCGGAGGGCAACGAACAATCTTTAAGGTAAGTTTCTATCATGCATTACAAAAAATAATAATAAAAAAATCAGGTTGCAGCAAGAGATACTTCAGGCTTCGTGCCCAAGAATCCAAGCTCCACGCTCTCCAAACAAGTGGAAGTCCCATCATAGACAGTAGAATTAAGCTCAAAGAGTAGAGATTCATTTCCATCTACAATGCCATTACCACTATGGTTAACATATGGTCCGAATATGTTGACGACAAGGAGAAAAGGTGGCTAAAGAATCGTCATCAACAAAATAAGACAGTGAGAATTGACATGTTTTGAGAGGTGAATCACTACCTTGCATGAAGATACATTTGGGTACAACTGCTTTATCCACTACCATTAGAGGATATTAAAAATATAAGGATCTTTATTAAAGAGAACAACAAACATAGATCGCCCGAGTTATTCCACTGCAAGAGCTCTTCCTCTCTGCAGTGCACTTTCACCAGCAAAAACTCGTGCCCTTCTAACCCTGGCCCCGCTCCCAAAATAATGGGTAGGGCTCTAATTGACATATCATAATATTGAACCACTTAGACTTGGATCTCTAGAGACCATCTGTAAAACTCTTCTTTTGGGACCGGTATGTTAAATATAACCAAGCCGGTGGCATCGTCATAGTTGAAATTGGTCTCTGCATTGTCGACTGTGCACTTCAATGGACGCTGGGAAGAGTAAGCACCAAACCGTCCACATCCCCGAACTTTGACGGCAATTGTTGCAGTTGGAGATCGGTTCTCACTGAGAGAAGTGGTCAGCTCTGATGACACTTCACCATCAAATAGCTCAGGTTTCCTGTCTGAAGTCAAATGGACCTCAACCTGCTCCACAGCACCGCCACTGTTGAACATGTCCAGCAGGCCTATTGGCGCAAATGAAATGCTGGATGTGATTTCCTACATCACAGAGACTCGGTAAATTCAGTATGTTTTTTCGCAGAGCAGCCTAAGGGGAAAAAAGAAAGAAAAAAAAGAAAGACGAATTGAAGGGTGTCCATAAAGACTTACCTTAAGCGGACAATAGTGGAAAAGTTCATACTCAAGAACTTTGAGTGTCACCGGCACTGAAGCACCTTTTGGCATCCGAACCACTTCTCCTGAAATACAAAAAAGTAAAGTTGTTTACAACCTTTCATAATGTTGTAACACTAGAAGTTTTACCATGACTTCCTCATGCTGAGAAAATATATGAGCCTGGGTTAATATATATCTTGAGTATTATTTTAAACATTCTAATGCAGAACTATTCTTTCATATCGATTTAAAGTTGATCACCCACAATTTTATATCTGCTGCTTACTTTCCATGGCGCACAGGCAATTGTTCTGCAAAGACACTAGTAAAAAATTGTAGGCTTGAAGAAAGAAAATTTCACCTGATCTATGGGCATAAACTAGTGTCTCCCCATTCCAATTGGCACCAGCAACTTGAGCCATGAGTTCAACATCAGCAGCTCGGATAGAACCAGTAAGGGTTCCAGGAGATGCATCATGGATACGGGTCTTCTTCTCAATCTTGCACCATCCAGCTCCTTGGCAGTTGAACACGCCAACTACTCCGGAACATTTGTTCACATTCCATACTTTGAGCAAGCTGCAACTTAAAATTGTTTGAACAAGCTTTTTTTGGCAAAGCTCCGTGTTTAAGGAGTGGAATGGGTGATGGAAACATGTAACAAACCTGGTCCCATCTCTAGCTGGATCAGCAAAGAGACAGTCGCGGGTGGGTCTACCAGGTAGCTGGGCACGGAGAACTGAACCATCAGGGAGGACCAGTTTCTTCAGAAGTTCAAAGTTGTGATTGCCAGGTTTATCACTGTAAGAAAGAAGACAAATAAATATTTAGAGATAAAAACCTTATTTTGATCGTGTTATAAACAATGCAAAAGTAATCCTATTACAACATATAACATCGGTATTTTCATATATAGAAAAATAATCCTATTACCTAACATAGATAGGGCATCCACCAATAGCACGAGCTGCACCATGATACTCTGCTGCTGGGTGTAGACTCTGCAAAAATATTTACACGTTTTGGAATGACAACAGATTTAAAGCATCACAAGTTTCCAAGAATCACCGGTCAACGTCAGCTTAAACTAATCAGGACTCAGACTTGATGAACAAGAAAATGAAGGCATAAAATGATTGATTTTTACTTACATGGAACATATCCCAGTCAGTTTGCATAAATTCTCCGAGGAAGAGGGAATTGTAAGCAACAGATGAAATATGGATGGTATGGGAAGCAGGGTCCCGAGGGTAAAAGTCATCGGAAGCTCGCACAATCGCAGTCTGCTTGGCACTGTAGATCCCATCGTTGTTGTGACACATGCACGAAATGCATCCATTGTCGGGGAAGTTTCGACCAATTGACGCCTCAAGGGCCTGGTGGTAGCTACGTGTAAGAGAAACTCTTCCACCGTGGCCAGCACCAAGAGTCTCAATAATGCTTTGCACATCAACTTTTACTCCATCTATCCCACATGAAGCCAAGTAAGCATGAAGCTCGTTATAGAAGTTGAAAACCTTCTTCGGATGCACCAGTCCCAGGCCATGAACAGCCAAACTGTCCATGACTATGTCCGGTTGATTGCCTAGTACACCAGGGGACTGCACTGGGTATGCGAGAGCAGTGTCGTAGTGCTCCATACCAGAAGCCGCTGGCTTCACCCCACCCCAGTAACCAGCCAGAGCATGCCAGACGTACACATATCTGTGTCCCAGCAAACAACAGAAATAGAACTGATGGGTAAAATATTCTTTCCTTTCTAAAGGAATAAAAGCAAATCCAATTTCAATATTTTCTTGCAGTCATAGCAATTAAAATGTTGACCTTCCAAGTTATTGAATTCAAGAGACTACAGAGATTGAACCATTCTTTGACCAATATTATAATTTCATATTTTTTTGATATATTGCTTCTTGCTAACACATTTTCTGTTCTGAATTACCAATGTAGGAATAGTTACTGGCAATCGAAGAGATATTTTCAAATCTCCTTAATCATAGTTGATATGAAAGCAAAGAAAATGAAATTTTTAGTTGAGTGGCTATAATGTGTGCAAAGGCAAACACAGAAAGTTAAAAAAAAAAAATCAGATTTAACCAATGCATGTAAGATTGTGGCTAAGAGATATTGTATCGAGACCAGGTCATATAGGAGAATTATTTACAGCTCTTTAATCTATTGTCTGGGATGATACAAGTGATATGCCACAATGCTAGCAGAATACCAAAAGATTAACTAGGCCGACTTACTTGACATTGTGACGTTGCTTGGATTCATCTACAACTTGCTTCAAGCCTGAGACCTGTTCATTGCTCTGGCCATTCTTTTGGAATTTTCCATTCTCCTTTATTCCAGTCAGCCTACTTGCAAACCTGCATCCAATAATTGGTCAATGAATCAGTAACCGACTGCTTTGATTAGGACAAATAGCACAGGAGGGGGAAAAGTGGATGCAAAAGAAAAATGACAATAGGAGCCATCCAACTTGTAATATACAGTCTATACTATGGTATGCACATGCATACAGCAACAGCCTGATCTAAGGCCAAACTAATATATCTGTGTGAATCACTTGTGGGACATCGAATATGATCTGGGCGTATTGCTTAGAAAGATTTCTAAATCCCCATGCCACTCCATCCACAGGTTGATGGTGTCAGCTATTCACATGAGTGGAAGACATTGTCTAAAACTTCAACGGGAAAACAAACATAGATACTGAATGGGTTAAAACTCCCTTGTTTACATTTCAACTTCGTGGTCTAACGTGAAGTAGATGTATAGCAGTAATACATTGAGGAAAACACTGAGATGATCAGCTGTCCTTAGAAGTTCAACAGACATTAACCTAGAAACTACTTATTGTTAAAACTTCATGACGAGTTTTCTCGTGCCAGCTAATTATTGTTAATAATTCAATTCTTCACGGGTCACCTATATTGCATGGCATTGACGAGAACATGGCAAAATGAATGGAAAAATGATCCAATATGAAGAGTTCCTTATTTGGGGGAAAACAAGAAAAGGAAATTAATAATGTTTATATAGCAGTTCACTCAAAGTGTGCAAACTCTGCATGCGTGCATGTGTGTGTGTGTGTTAGAGAGAGAGAGAGAGAGAGAGAGAGTGAGAGATCTTACTGTGCTCCTTCTTGTACAACGGTATCAGCATCCTTGGGTTTATTTTCAATCTGTTGCCAGCCATCATCTATGATTAGGAATCTTGGAGGTGTCCCTCCTTCGATTAAACTGCAATTATTCCAGAGTACAACTCAGTGACTGATAGTATATGCCCGTTGTTTTTGAAATTTCAAAAACAGGTATTTCAAAGAAGCTACATCCTCTGCAGTAAATTACCTTTTAAGCCCTTCTTCAACACCCTCAGCAGTGACATCAGTATAGAAAGCATCCCAAGTGCACCAGCCAAACCAGTCAAGGAAAGAAGGCGACTGCATTCACCAGCACAAGAGTATCATCATATTTATCCGGACATAACTGCATATATTATAATTTCATGGACCCACTTGCTTTTCTATCAACCATTTATCTAATTTTCAATCATTTCTGCACTTGCAAAGTTTTTCGCAATACCAATGGGCTATAAACAAAGAAAGAGAGGTGTTCTTACCTTTTTCTTCTCTCGATGAAGAAAAGTTTGCATGTGTTTTTCAAGAGCCCTGTTTAAATAAAAGCAATTAAGGAATCATGACTCATTGTCCAGAAAGGAGGAAGAAAACAGTCTCTTAATTCAAGATCCTTCTAATAGTTCATCCATAGAAAAGCTTAAAAATACATAGCGTTTCAGTATCTTAAAAAGAAATCTAAATGTAGGAGAAGAAAATCATTCAAGGGACTTTAAAGGACTCACTTTACAGCCTGCGTGATTACTTCAAAGGGATTAGTTCCAGCATGCATGTATACCAGGTGAAGGCCTTGATTTGTCTCAACAGCAGTATCTCCTGCAAAACCAAATCACACACCACAAAAAAACAAGTCGTTTCAGTTCTTTCGGATTCTATCCTTTCTATTTGTTCCCCAAATGCTCTAAACTCCATTAAATCGATTCATTTGAATGATAAAAGTCATCGGTGGTTTCTCCAGCCTGATTGTGTTTGCATTAGAGACAGCTCCACCCCGCATAGGAATGGTCAGTCTCCTTCTTTAGCGGCGTTTGGGATGGGACTAGATATAGCCCTAAATAATGGTATGATGGGGAGGGTATGCAGTGCCTACTTCAGATACTTTTTGATGGCCTTAATCAACTCACCACTCTCGATGCAAATCTCAATCTCATTCTTGTCGTTGCCCTGCAGAGCAGCACGGAACTGGCCTTCAAGGAGTGGGAGGAAGACTGTGTATATCGTTGGGGTGTCATCTTGATTGCCTCCCTCGGTTTCATCTTTGCTTTCTACAAGCATGAATTGAGTCTCAAGAGGAACGTCTCTCCCACATGTCCCCATTCTTTGAGTCATCCACCACAGCTTGAATCGGAAACAACACATGAATCGGAGACCCCTGTAACAAAGTCATTGTGAAATTTTAACATACTTGGGACTTAAAAAATAAACTATGGCACTGCGATACACACACAAATTAAGTTTAACTTGATAATAGGCGAATAACCAAATTCCAAAACCAAACTCTGCTACATGGTAAATGCTAGTGGAGTTGGCTAAAAGCATGCAGATCAGTAGCAGCAGAGTGACTTGTTGGAGAGTAGCAAATGGATAAAACTCATGGATGCATGATGGTAAATTATCAAAGAAGAATAACTTACTCTAAAGCACCCATAGGAAACACATGGAGGCTTTTGCTATGGGGAGCCGTGGCACCAATGAAAGCACCAGCGACAAGCCCCAAACCTGAACCCGGAGTCAGCACAATATTATCAGGCACTCCAGTCAGTATTGTCTTCTCATGAACCACAAGGTTCCCATTGCTGATGGAGATCATCGGTGTGACCGTCATTTTCGAGCTCTCAGGTACTGTCCCACAAAATAAAACATCATCAATAATGGAACTAACATAGGCTAGAAACAAAGTGAACCTAACAGAAATGCAAGTTCAATGAAGTGAACGCTTACAAAAGTTCCTTCAGATAAAACAACTGGAGACACCACTAGAGAAGCTAAGCTAATATCATGATTGAGCAAATAGAAGGACGACTTTTTTTTGCAACATTTAGATTATGTATGGAGGATGAGATGAGAATTTTGTGTTTTGTTTTAAAGTTTAAAATATTATTTTTTAGTTTTGAGATTTGAAAAAATTGAATTAGAATTTGAAAAAGTTATATAGAGATTTGAAAAAGTTGAATTATTTATTATATTTTGTATGGGGATTTAAAAAAGTGTAAAGATGAGATAAGATGAAGATAAAAATTTTAAAGAAAACTTGTTTTCCAAACATAATCTGAGAGGGACAATTACAATATAAGAGACTTCGATTAGAAAAAGAAAAAGAAACGAAAAGAAAAGGCAAGAAATTAATATAAGAGACAAGAAACTTGTGACAAGAGGACCCGTTGGTCAAAGGAAAGGGCAGGTCCGAACCTAGGGGCTTAGTAACTCCCACGTAAGCTCATCTGTATTCTCGGATTTTTGACACGTGACTTCTTCAACGGAGCAGGGGTCCACATGCTAATAGGGATCCTTTCTAAACGTGATTTCCATGATGGAGGGATCCACCCCAATGGCCTTAAAGATGCAGTCTTGAGCATTTCCACCTCTCGAAACGGCTCAAAAACAAAAACTATAAAATTATAAACGTATTATATACGTTCGTTCTCTTTGTTCATTGTTTTTTTTTAAAAAAGTCACGTGAAACAAGGCATAAGTTGTATGATTTTTGCAAAGATTAGTAAATATAAACTGGCCCCACGTAACATTCGAACCTAGATAGCTAAAAGCCAAAAACCCTGGAATGTCCAATTAATTACACCTTTTTTCCAACTATTTTCCAAAAAAATCTTCCGTCTTCCTGTTGGTGCTAATTGCGTAATTTAAAAGAAGATCAGGCAGTTTCAAGAAAAATATGAAAAGACGATCACTAAACCGAAGACACAAGTTAAAGCGTTAAAAAAAAAAAAAACCGTTAAAAAAAAAAAAAAAAAAAAAAAAAAAAAAAAAAAAAAAAAAAAAAAAAAAAAAAAAAAAAAAACTTATTATAAAAAAAGCAAAAGAATAAAGATTCAAATAAATAAACAAAAAATAATGATTCAAGCCTAGAGTTCTCCTTNATATATAAAGAATTGATCGAATTTATCTATTTAGAGCTTTTTAAATCATTTCTCAAAACAAACAGGGAAACGATTTTGAGCAGAACCATGGGTGGACCACAGCCTTCTCTTTCCACTCTCGAGTCTCCACTTTAAACTTTAGAAGGAAGGAAAGCTTTTCGTGTCACCAAGACACACGAGACAAAACAATCCATTGAGAGCTACGCAAAGATGTAAGGGAAATAAAGTTATCTAAGAAAAGGGGGAGCATAAAAAGTTTCGAATTGTTCGCTTGCACAAAGAAAAGAGCTCGGCCCACCATCTCCACATACGGACAGATTACGACCGCAAAAAGAAAATATAATTCTCAATCAACATGAAGCTGGTGACTTTTGTTTCCTTTATTTCGTTTTAGTTTTACGGATGGAGAGTTCCAGAGAGGAACAGAGATCACGATCGGAGTTTAAAGGAAGAAATTTACAGAGTATGGACTAAATTTGCAAACTTTCAGCCTAGAACAGCGTGTATTAATTGATGATGTATTAACATAGAATTATTAAGATATGTAAGTTATCTGATATCGTCCATGCGTGCGTCGTGGTCCGCGAGAATATTGAGGCAAAGAACGAAAATCCGGAGCTATTCGAGGGGATGTTCTTCATTAACGGTATCTTAAGAAGCCTACTAGAGTTCAGATTTGTGCAAGAACAACCATCTTAGCATGCACGCAGCAAACAGTACGTCAAAACAGTACTCTATCCATTCACCTCCTCAACTCTTCGAAGTTTGGATTCCCTTTCGAAACAGAACGAAAGGATCAATGTGGTCATTAAGTATCCAAAATCAAAGAAAATCTCAGAAAACTGGCGAGAGAGACTCAAGTTTCAGAAGGAATCCCTCAGAATTTTCTCAATTGTCAAGCAGACGCACTTCGTAATCAACGTAATGGTTAAAAAATTATCGGCCACCGCAGCGCTACAGGCTACAGCTCGAATAGCACAAAACAGAAGGAACAAAAGCTTTAATTACTCAACAAGTTCACCAAAGATATTCGCTAAAACTCACCAGGTAGATCCCTCGCCGCTGCGCCGAAACCTACGGTCTTGACTCCCAAAGAAGGGGCAAGGACTTTCTCCTGTAAGCGAGAGATGTAGAGAGATAAAGAGCGCTTAAAACACAGAAATCCAGAGAAATTATCGCTCAGCTGAAGAAGAAGCGCATTCCACGAAGAAATGCCTCTTCTAATGCCCTGTAAGTGTAGGGCACGAAGGCAACGATTAGTAAAAGGATTTGTAATTTTGTATCTCACGACTCAAACCGGAATGAGGTGGGAAAGAGGAAGAAGCAGGTTTATATACTATGTCGAGCGTTAAACTTCGAACATGTTAGAACTTTTCCAGATCGTGACACCTGGAGTTTAGGCTGCTGATCGGGGTTCTCCTCTAGTCCCTTCTTTTTTTTTTTCTTCTTTCTTTTTTTTTTAAAGGTCCTCTAGTCTATATATCATATCCTCCACTTAAACTATGTAGATATTTTAGAATTCGTTTGTTTTTACAAATTTATTAAATTTATCTTATTTAATTATTATAATTTTTTTAAATTCTTATATAAAATGAAATAAATAATTTAAATTTTTTAAATTTTAAAATAAAAATAATATTAAAAAAATATATTCTAACAATATTTAATTTCAGATCGTGACATCTGGAGTTTAGGCTATTGATTGGGGTTTTCCTCTAGTCTTTTTTTATTTTATTTTAAAGGTCCTCTAGTTTATATATCATATCCTCTTAAAATACGTAGATATTTTAGTTTACAAATTCTCTAAACTTATCTCATTTTATCTCATCTAATCATTATAATTTTTTTAAAATTTCATATAAAATAAAATAAATAATTTAAAATTTTCAAATCTTAAAATAAAAATTATATTAAAAAATATATTTTAATAATATTTTATATAACTTTTAATTTAATCTCAATTCATTTCATCTCATTTTATTTCTTATGCAAAAACAGAAGTTTTAATTTCTGTATCGTTTCCTTTACCTCATATATTAAAGCGGCTATAGCACATGAACATGAATGAATAGTGCTTTTTGTTTGCCACTTTCTTTTCTATTTATGCTCCCGTGTGGTTGGCTGTTGTTACAGTTTTGTCCCTCTCTCTCTCTCTCTCTCTCTCTTGTATTTTACTTTTCGGTTGTGCCCTTTTGTGAGCGACTGTTTTTGTTTGGTCCCTCCCATGTAATGACTGATCCACATTTCTATTTTTTTTTAGATATAAAAAGAAATAGAATGTGTTGGATGCTAAAATATTTACCTCTGGTTTATTTTCTGTTTAAAGGGTATTTTTATCTCCAAATCAAATGTTTTATTATTCATATTCTAAATATTGAAAATATTTATCAATTGTATTTTTTCAAGACTCAAATGATGTGGATTTGTTTTTTAAAAAAAAAGTTTCCGAACCAAATTAATTTTGACTTTTGACTTTTGGGTTATCTTAATAATTAAAATTTGAATGATTATTTATTAGGTCCTTCATATTATATAAAATGATAGGATGAAAGTAATAATATATTTGAATTCTAAAATTGTTTAATGTTTCTACAGTTAGGTCTCAACTATAATGCTACTAAAAGGGTCATATAATTTTAGAATAAGTTGCCTTAGAATTAGACCAATTAGATCATAACACATGTTCTCCATATATTTGTTATTCATTGAGTATGGTTCCTGCTGCTGCCTTGCCGATGAAGTTTTGCCAGCACTTATCTCTCTGAGTATACCGCCTGTCCTAACAAATCAATTACGGGATTGCTAGCTTGTTTTCGGCATCCACTTGGCTGACACCTTTATCCATAGTCTGAATCGAACCAAAATTATTCTGTCTTTATTATATCTTGACTAAGCAAAAAGAATAATGGCTCAAGTCAGACAGGGAAATGTGCCTATGAAGTTCATTTGCCAGCAAGGATGGACCACTTGCATTATTATACAATAATGGCTCAAGTCTCCGAAATATTACACGCAATAAAAGATCTCGATCGTTACAAATAATAGTAATAATAAGTTATAACTAGTTGCTTTGAACCCAAAAACACCAAATTATCATCTCCCTCTGACCATGTCCACGCGTGTGCTCAAATGTCTCACGTTACTTCCACCGAGAATAATAGCCATTCGAGGAAGAAGATGCAGCACGTATTGAGGGGATCGAGGCAAAAAATGTTGGGGCACCGGGAAAGTGACCTACCTACGGCACAGTTTGACTGGTCCAGTCACAGCTCAACACGTCTGAAATCCACATCTGACGATAAACACCACCACTTATATATAGGAAGGAAAATAAAATGAATAAACATCCGCCGCACTGTGTTCAAATCCGTAGGGCCCGGCGCGGTCCCCAGGATGGTGCAGCCGAATTCGCGCGTCTTTCCGGTTGGGTGAAATTTTAAATTAAACTAAGCAAAACACGGCATGTGGGGCCCGGACACGTCATCTTTGACTGGGTCAGAATCAGATATTTAGCGTTGCTGTGGTGTCTGGAACTCTATCCTCCGAGTTACTGTTTCCTCCTGGGGAAAGNTTGCCAGCACTTATCTCTCTGAGTATACCGCCTGTCCTAACAAATCAATTACGGGATTGCTAGCTTGTTTTCGGCATCCACTTGGCTGACACCTTTATCCATAGTCTGAATCGAACCAAAATTATTCTGTCTTTATTATATCTTGACTAAGCAAAAAGAATAATGGCTCAAGTCAGACAGGGAAATGTGCCTATGAAGTTCATTTGCCAGCAAGGATGGACCACTTGCATTATTATACAATAATGGCTCAAGTCTCCGAAATATTACACGCAATAAAAGATCTCGATCGTTACAAATAATAGTAATAATAAGTTATAACTAGTTGCTTTGAACCCAAAAACACCAAATTATCATCTCCCTCTGACCATGTCCACGCGTGTGCTCAAATGTCTCACGTTACTTCCACCGAGAATAATAGCCATTCGAGGAAGAAGATGCAGCACGTATTGAGGGGATCGAGGCAAAAAATGTTGGGGCACCGGGAAAGTGACCTACCTACGGCACAGTTTGACTGGTCCAGTCACAGCTCAACACGTCTGAAATCCACATCTGACGATAAACACCACCACTTATATATAGGAAGGAAAATAAAATGAATAAACATCCGCCGCACTGTGTTCAAATCCGTAGGGCCCGGCGCGGTCCCCAGGATGGTGCAGCCGAATTCGCGCGTCTTTCCGGTTGGGTGAAATTTTAAATTAAACTAAGCAAAACACGGCATGTGGGGCCCGGACACGTCATCTTTGACTGGGTCAGAATCAGATATTTAGCTTTGCTGTGGTGTCTGGAACTCTATCCTCCGAGTTACTGTTTCCTCCTGGGGAAAGGCAAGTTTTGACTCTTGAGAGTTGCATGTGACAGCTGTACGTTCATATACATCCTTTGCCATCTTTTAAGTATTATTTTCTTAAAATAAATCGTTAAATTACGTTATATTTTGAATCATACTTGTAAACAAATTACTGTTTTCTGCGCTCTTGTTTTCCCTAATAACCCATGCACGAAACAGAACCCCGATCGATCGAGTCGTACGTGCTAAATTAATTGCAAGTTCTTTGCGATGAACATTGTCCGATCCTATAGCATCTTCATTTCGGTATAAACAATTCATGTAGTTGAATTACCACTTCATCCAACTAAATTTCTCTCTGAACTAAGTAGGCTCCAGAAAATTAATAATGAATCTATTAATAAATTAATATGAAAAGATAAAGACATAAGCTCTGATCTCCACTGCGCGCATTTGTTAGAGATTTGATCATATCATCATGCATGCTATTATTTCGATAAGCTGCCTACGTACATATATATATAATCACATCAGCTGTACGTATTTTGTACCAATCCCTAATTAATATCTTCGTCGGATTTAAAATAAGCTTTGATTTGCAAAGCTCAAACATCCACGAGTCCAACTTCATAGCTTAAATATTGGTTCTACTAAATTAACCGAGTATGTATGTATATATATATATATATATTATTAATCTAGATTTTCAACGTGACCAAACAGCATCGATCCTCTTTATTTATTGTACGTATATGAATGATGATGTCGTGTTCCAGCATATTTCGTATCACAAGATTAGACAAATTAACTTGTAAGCGTTCAGCATAATTCTCATGCAGCATCGAATCATGATTCCAATTAAACTGTCTTTCTGCGTAACGTTTTTACGAAAATAACCCCCACCGAAACAGCTAGCGTCCATGTAATATTGCACGTCCGGTCCGTTTAATTAAGGTTGTCAATATAAGACACGACCCATAAATTAATATAAACATTATACGAAATTAACGGGTTCGGGTTAAAATGGATTAACCCGTTAATATATTATTTATAAATGGGTTAACCCGTTTTGATCGATCAGTTTTGATTTTATTTCAAAATTAAAAATTTTTTTTTGAATGTATAAATTTCAATTTATAATTTAAATTATATTATAATTTGAGTCAAAAAAAAATTAGACCTAAAAAGTTTTGTAGACCCAATGTATCATTGGGTTGAGCAGGAGGCGGAGCAGGATGTGATTTCAACCCCACCCCCCAATACCGGGGCGGGAGGCGGGGAGGGGTGCCAAAAAAATTTTGAATATGAGTATTTTCTAAACTATCACTCTGATATTTTGATAACATGTTTTGTTCTGACATTCTAAAATTAAATGTTTTGTTCTGCATTCTGAATTATGTAAGTAACTCATATTTACATATTAGTATATATTTTCTACTTACTGAGTTGTTGATAACTCACCTCTTATCTCCACAATATTTTTTAGATAATTTGAATGTTTCAATTGAGGATCAAGATTAGGAAGCATGAATGAGATTAGTTCAGCACAGTGGATTAAGCACAAAAAGATGTCATGCAGGGGTAGAACTACCAAAATTTTTAAAATTTCATGAAAATTAGGTTTTAGAATGTGTTTTTATAAAATAGACTATATAAAAATTAGTATTTGACCCCTCAATTTTTTTTTTTATAACTTGACCCCCAAACTAAATTTTCTGGTTCCACCCCTAATGCCATGGTTATTAGAGAATTTTATTCAATAAATTGGTTGTATTCTGATGACGTGATATGTTGAGCGGCTTACGTTTATATTAAGACTTTGTGGTTTTTATAGTTAATTATTTGGAGTAATTAATTTAAAATAGTGAGATTTATATGTAATTGAGAAATTAGAATCTATATCTGTATTGTGAAATATGATTTTAAGTGAAAGATAGTAACTCTCTAACCCATTTGGATATGGGGCGTTACATGTCAGGTTCAAATTGACCTATATAATTGAATATTCATAACTTGATACGATACAAATACGACCCGAAAATACAATTTATCATCCCTAATTTTAGTATAGCTATTCGACTATTGTGCAGTGCCAGGATGTAGCGGCCCTCCACGTCCTACCATTGACGATATAACGCGTGTACGGTCAAGAACGAGGCAAGGGTGACTTTGTGCATGCAGGAATGATTAATATAACTTGCTTTTATTGATGGAAGGTTTATAGTTTATACAGACTGAAAATAAGCCACGTACGTACTCGGCAATCATTTTTAGTGCCATTTAAAACCACTTAATAGTTTATACTTATCAAACATTAATGCAATCGGATACTTCGGAGTTTTGCGATGCATATATTGAACCCTTGACCGCTCGATTTTCAGTATTATTATTATTATTTTTTTTTTAAAGTTTTATGGTCGGACGGACGTCGATCGTTAAAATATTGTGGCCGGGTACGTGTCACATGCCTGTGTGGATAAGGGCGAAAGATTACTAATTTATATACCGCCGATAATGAAATATCGTGGCCTACGTACCATGCCAATACACAGACTAATTAATTCGCGGGTTCAAACTTCAATCATATCATCAAATTAATTAGTACCTTAATTATTGTGATGATATTTTTACATAACTACCAACAATAATATTAATAAGAATAACTGCTTCTTGATAGCTTCAAATTAATCGCACAAGATATTGCAATTTGCTCGTGATTGTGATCTGCGTGGGATTGCAATAATACATTCAGTGACAGTACACTTCGTACAGTCTCTACCATAATTTATTTCAAAGCCATATCCAGCCATATGCATACATGTTGAAAGGGCAAGCTCAACAATACTTGACAGTGAAAGCAAACACAATAGAGCGTTGACATCTATGTATATATGTATAGAGAAGTGATAGTTACAGCCGTGAGTGCGCAAGCGCCGCACAATTACTTTAAAAAAAATGAATATATATAAGATCCAAATTAAAAAAAAAAAATTAATTTTTTAATAGTGAACTACATTCTTTTTCAAAGCGACTGCACGACTCTTGCATACTCCACGACTACATGTAGCATTACTCATACTTATATACAATATAAAAAATAATATTTACGGTTTTAAAGTGTGTAAATTTTATACCCTTTAATAAATAAATAAAAGTCAATTCTTTTAATGATGGATCATTTTTTTTTCATAAAAAAACTTGTGCTTATAAAGTTTAACATTACTCATTAGTATAAAGTTCATCTACTTCGAGATCACTTTTACAGCTGTCCTACTACACTTTGGCGATCTCTTTCCATAGTATTTATTTATTTATTATTTGTTGTCGTATTAAAAAAAATAATAAAAGAATAATAACTGAAAAACAGACAAAAAACAAACAAACAAACAGGTTGATTAAACGACTCTAAGTAAGTGGTCCAGTAAGTTTGATCCATCCAGCTCTGTTTGGAAGGCAAAAGTAGGCTTGGCTGAGTACGGTATTCTTTCCTTCGTTGGCCTTTGAGGACTCGCGTTGCTATTAGATTTGGACCAATCGTGTAGGTATCACCTGAAACAGCTTAAAAAAAGCGGGCTTGGGCTGACCATAATTATCAATCTAAGCCCAACTCTGGCCCAGTCATATCATACATACCTCTTGTTAACTCATGAGTAAAGAAAAAGAAACCCCACTAGCAATTGGTTGACTTGGCTGCGATTTCAAAATTTCCAGTTTGCATTCACAATAGTAATCCAGTTGATATAAAAGTGGTGGGAAACGCATGAAACACGCCTATATTGCTTTCAGGTTATATAGCAATAAACACATCCACATGAAAGTCATGGTACCAACCAACTTCACCTAACAAATGCCAGATGATGACTTTGTAAGGATGGAAGTCTAGCATATTTACAGCCACAAATAACAACTCCAACCTTCTTCACCCACTCCTTTCCCCCAGCAATTCCCATAACAATCAAAATGAAACACATTCCAATCCATTAGGGCATCCACAACCCTATGTCCATGCCCCTACTTATCCCCCATCCCCCAAAAAAGAAAATGAACAAAAAATAATTGTGGAAAAAAAGAAAAGAAAAATATTTTTCTCTATTCTTCTGCCATGCATCCTCCCAGGAATAATTTGTCATGACTTTATCTACTCTACATTTCTACCTTTAATGACCCATCCTTCATCAATTTCAAACTGAGATTGTTGAACCGCTCTCGTGAATATTGCCGTGATGCTTTCCTCCAATCCGTGCCTGCCTTCATCATTGTGGCAAATTCCTCATAACTTATACGTCCGTCCTGCAAGTTTATGCAACAGGAATAAGGGTGAATTTTAAGCATGAAACAATAGAATATAGGACCCGGTCTCATGAAAGAGCATAGATTCACAGGCCTTTCAAAAAGAAAACGCCGTGGAGAACACATCATTGCTTTAGCTATTTAAGTATTCCAATGTTACCACCAGCAAAGATGCTCATGTATGCAGATATTTACGAACATAATATGCCTAAAAAACATTTTTGGTGTAGGTCAAACATTGCCCACATCTCACACATCATCTGATTCTGTTTTATAGGCTCTGTCTAAAGTGTTTTTTACTACTGATAAATGTTCAGTGAAAGCCTACAAACCAAAATTGCATCTCATTGCCATCCAAGTATATGTATGCTTGAGATTGAAAAATACGGATGCGGATGTGCTACTTCGCATAAAACAAAAAGACAAAATAAGCAAGTATAAATGACTAAAATAACAGCAATTGTTAAGAAATTTGACAAACCTTGTCTGTGTCCACATCATGCATAATGGCATTAATGACTTCTTCACTGCTTGTCTCAATTTCATCCGCTAAGGCATCTCGTAGCTCCTCAATTTCTATATATCCACTTTCGTTTTGATCAAAGAATTCAAAGGCTTTGCGAAGGTGCCCATCATCATTGCCCATCTTTCTTAAGTGAACAGAGATAGCTACAAATTCCCCATAGTCAAGATAACCATCCTTATCTACATCACCCTGCAAACAAAGAACCTCTGATTACTCCCAAGACCATGAGCTGCACAAAGCTTTGGAATGACTTAATGGCTCCATTATTGTCACCATTAAAAAACATGTTAAAAACAAACAGGTTTTTGGACAAAAAGTGCAACTTAAGCGCCAGTCATGTTACTCATTTTTGCATTTAGTTTGACACGTTTTATTTACAAATTAAAAGGCGCATTGAATATGATGAAAATATTTGTATCACAAACATTTAAAGCAAAATCACGTTTCCATGTCAAGCCTCAACATGGTGAAAAGATTTTCAATGCCTGTATTACTTACTGCTTCCATTAGAATTTGTAGATCTGTATCAGGTATCTGATGGCCAAGTTTGTGCAACCCCACCCTTAGCTCGTCAATGTTAATTTTGCCTCTATTGCTAGTATCTAGCACCTTGAATCCCTCCTTTATGCCGGCAACTTCCTCTGCAGACAAATGCTCGGCAATTACCTGTGAATAAAAAAATGAATTAATATTCAGCTTAACTCCTGTCGAAGATCAACAAGCATATAAGGTTTTAACTTATAGAAAATGGAAGGCATGCAAATTTTTCTTGGACAGAAGTATTTTACCTTCAGAGCTCTTTTCTTGAGCTTATTCATTAATGAAAATTGCTTGAGCCTTGCCCTCACAGTTTCACCCAAAGAAACATTAGGAGCTCTCTTTGCATTCTGTAACCATGGATGATCTGCATTTTATGAAGGATTAAAAACAAGAGTTTGTTATATTCCAATTCCACACTTCTTTTTTTTAAGTTTTAAAATACATAATAAATGTGCTTGGCAACAGGAATTCCATACATTAGCTATTGATTAGAACTAAACATTACCTAGCACTGCCTGAGCAGTAAGCCGCCGCTGTGGGTCAGGATTAAGCATCTTCTTCACAAGGTCTTTTGCATTATCAGAAACTTTTGGCCAAGGATCCCTTTTAAAATCTACAACAGACCGTATAATTGCTTGTGCTACTCCTTGCTCAGTTTCTGCATGCAAAGAGAACAAATTTATGTATACATACATCTCATACCATGTTAAACATAATTTAATACAAAACAGTTTTCAATTACAGTTTGGGTAAAATTTTCACAAAAGCGAATAAGGGTTATTTTTTAACAAGACTAACCTGCCCAAAATGGTGGGAAACCACAGAGTAGGATGTAAAGGATTACTCCGGCACTCCAAACATCTACTTCTGGACCATAATTCCGTTTGAGCACCTCTGGAGCCATGTAGTAAGGACTTCCAACTATCTCAGTAAATCTCTCACCTGCAGAAATAGTCAATTCGGCTTATGTACATGGAAGGACACCATCAATTGATGAGATTCAGAACAAGATCATGACATGTGGCAGCTATTAAAATAAAATTACCAGGTTTAAAGAATACTGAAAGTCCAAAATCGATTGCCTTCAAAGGTGCTGTTTCCTTCATGTTAGCAAACAGAAAGTTCTCAGGTTTGAGATCCCTATGCATCACACCATGCTTGTGGCACATCTGCAACACCATGAAGCAAAAGCACATTTCAAACCCCTTCTACCAAGAAAAAGGGTTGGGGGGTAAAAAAACAAATGAAAATTATCACTCAAATTTTCTGAGTCTAGAAAATAACACTAGGATAAAAGAGAAGTCCATTAGTAAGACCAACATAGTAGTGAGTGGCTATTACAGAAAAAGTCCATATATTTTTTACGATCCTTTCTTTTCTTTTCTTTTTTGATAAGTGATCCTTTCTTTTTATGAGCACATAAAGAGTTTAATGGAATGCAATTAAGATATCCTAGGAAAGAATAATGTACAGTCTGAGAAAATTCCATAAGCCCAGTCACTAAACTAGTTTAGTATAAAATGTTTCATGTTCTTCAAGACAGCACATTAAATTGTTTACTTATTGGAAAACTAGGAGATACGGTTACCCACAACATAAGAGAGGATTAATTGCTGTGGTTTTGCTGCTTACATTGCATTTCCTTTGACTTCCAATCTATTTAACATACCAAGGGGAAAAAACACAATTTTATTAGGTACTTTCTTTCAAATGCTTTAGAGTGATTACCCAATTTGAGTAAAAAGCACTATAATCTCAGGCAGACTTCAATAAAGCCTGGATTTATTTATATTAACTGAGTTCTCTACCAAGGGGAAAAAACACAATTTTATTAGGTACTTTCTTTCAAGTGCTTTAGAGTGATTACCCAATTTGAGTAAAAAGCACTATAACCTCAGGCAGACTTCAATAAAGCCTGGATTTATTTATATTAACTGAGTTCTCTACCAAGGGGAAAAAACACAATTTTATTAGGTACTTTCTTTCAAATTCTTTAGAGTGATTACCCAATTTGAGTAAAAAGCACTATAATCTCAGGCAGACTTCAACACCGATATATACTCAACACCGATATGTATTCAATATATAAAAATCGCAAAAGTCAATAATCCTAACTCATCAATATACAAACCTGAACAACTTCCACAACGGTCTTGGTTACCGCGGCAGCAGCGCGCTCCGTGTAATGGCCCCTGGAGACGATCCGATCGAAGAGCTCGCCGCCCTCACAAAGCTCCATGACGAGGTGCACCGCATTGTCGTCCTCATAGGTGTCCTTCAAGCTGACGATATTGGGGTGCTTGGGCAAGTTCTTCATGATCTCAACCTCTCTCCTCACGTCTTCGATGTCCACCGCCGTCCTCAGCTTCTTCTTCGATATCGATTTGCAAGCGAACGTCTCGCTGGTGGTCCTGTCGGTGCAGAGGTAGGTGATTCCGAACTCGCCGCGGCCCAGCTCGCGGCCCAGATCGTACAGTTGCTTGATCTCGCGGCCGGTGGGCTCCTTCAAGACCGAGAGCTTGTGACTCCCACCATTGGCTTGGTGGTGGCTCGCTGGCGCGAACGGGTTTGGCGTCTTCTTATTCTTCTTGATGTCATCAGCGACCGTTGGCGTTACGCAACAATTACCCATGGAGTGATTTCTATGGTTTTTCAATGCTTCGGCGAAACGAGTCTGAGAATTTGAAGGAAATATAAGCCAAATCCAATAAAAATCTGATCTTCCTGTAATGGAATTGAGATTGGTCTCCGGAAAAGTTCTGGGTTTCCGGGAAAGAAATTGAGAGGATTTGCAGGGAAGGGGAAGATATTGGTGAGTGTGTTAAGGAGCGAAATGCCCACAAGTAGATGAGGAAATGAGGGGAGATTTTAAGGAATGGGGAGGGGAGAAGTGGATGAGGGGGGGGCAATTTTGGCGTGTGAGAGAGATGATGAAGGTGAGGGAAGGTCAAACCTCTTTTCCCAGCGACCTCCCTCCCTCCTACGCTCCTAACCCCTCTCCTCTTCTCTCTCTCTCTCTCAGAGAGAAATGAGAAGGCTCTCCTGTTGTTTTTCCAAAATATCCAAAACAATATTCAAAAGTGATTTTTTTTAATAATCATTGTAAAAGATCTATTCTATTTGTACACAATTTCCTCCTAAAATTCATTTCCTGAATTTTTTGTGAGATTTTTTGATAATTCCTAAGTGACTATATACGAATAACTTTCATCTCCTTTTTTTTTTTTTTTTCCTTATTGTTTTTACCATGAAGGCAACGTTAACATTCCAGTAATGCTACGTACTAAACTGTTTCCCCGATCTACGGTCCAAGATGACTCGGCATGCACACCAAAATTTGCCACATCAGCAATCTGTTAAAAAAAAGATCTTGAATTTTCGTCATAAATATATATATATTTATATATATATTGTTCTCATCTCTGACCTAGTCCCAATTATTTATACTTTTGAACGGCTTCATGTTTATAATTTTATGATTTTATGTATTCTAACATCCTATTGTGGTTTGAAATTAATAAGGAATGATGTCATAAAGTCTTAACAGTCTAGTTTTGAAATTATAGTAAAAATTAATCAAAACATTCACTATAAAACATTCTAGAAACTATTATAGTATTATTCGATATTTTCTATAAACACACTTTCATATTTCTCATCCCAAATTTAAGAAATAAATTAAAGAAAACTAGGCTCAATTTAGATAGCGAAAGTGTTTCATCTCATGTCATCTTATCATTACAATTTTATCAAATTTTTATACAAAATATAATAAATAATTTAATTTTTTCAAATTACAATATAATAATAATATTAAAAAGTTAATATTATAATAATATTTTTTTTAATTTTTAATTTTTATCTAAAACTATCTCATCTCATCTGTATCTAATTCAGTCATTCAACCTCGACATCAATGTTTATAACTTTCACACCCTTTCATCATTGCATCACCATCCTCATTATCCCTCCCACTTGTCTACAACTTTATAGATACTGTTTCTACAGTTAATTATTTCCTTTCTTTCTAATTTAACATAATTTAACATTAGAAGGGGATTCCGGATTTGTATGATAGATCTGGCAATTAAATTAACACATTATGATGCTTAGATATATATATATATATATATATATATATAAACCACATAAAATAATTGCCTCAACAATTATATACTTTTCTTGTACATGGTTGGGATATGTAAAAGTGATACAATTACAAAGAAATTTATAAAAATAAATTTATAAACTGACATGATTTCATATATTTCGTTAGATTTATTTTATAATAAAAATATATTTACAATTTAACGTATCACATCAAATCACGTCAATTTGTAAATTGAATTTTCAGAAAACTCAAGTATTTATCTTTCTATTTACTCTAGATAATAGAGTTCAAACACTATCTCAATGAGATTTGAATCCGTCATTTCAGTCGGTAAAGTTGTCACATTTATGTGAATCATGTGGTAATTAAACATAATTAATTGGCTTAACTTGGTATACAATAGACCCTTCTAGAAGCCGGTCAGATCACGAATTATTGGGGATTTTGAGTAAACCGAGTTTCGATCTCTCGTCTTCCCAATCAAATCCCTACCCCTCAAGGTACGTAGAAATATACATATAGCGTAAAGCTTACTTCAGTCACTCATGAATGAACAATTAATGTCGCCCTTCCAATCATTACACGCAAAGTCATATTTTCAGATCAGCATCGAGCATCCTCCATAAATTTTGACATCATGCAATGTCTTATATCGTGTAAGAATTATCTGTTTTTTTTTTTTTCTTTTCAAAATTGTTATTTTCTAAATTTTAAAAGGGTATTCTCGGATCAACAATCGATTAATAGGAAAGCAGCCTCAAAATGGCCGCCCACTTTGTTTTTTTTTTTTTTTTTTTTAATGTGATTAAAGATGGGCAGTCAAGGTCGACAATTAATTTGGACTTCCCAAATGGAAAACAACGACGTTGGAGATCTCACCGGTTTCAGGTTTAAGCTTACGGTGTGGTTCAGATACACGCTTTGCCTTTCAAAGCAAGCACTCCATCTAGACCCTCCATTCTCTTAAGTACTGCTTTTTGATGTTACCGTTAAAGCATTGATAAGCTTTAAAGCTAGCACACTGGCCTTTTTTGTTTTTGTTTTTTTGCTGAGCATTTTACGTATACTAGAAAATAAAAAATTAAAAATTAAAAATTCCTGTAAATTAAGTGAGAGGTGACAGGATGGTAAGAAAAAGTAGAAAAAAAGCAGATCAGGGAGTAAAGGGTGCAAGTCATGTATAAATAGTGACATAATAATGCTCAAAAAGAAGTGGCCTGATCATCGGTGCGGTTGAATTTTGGTTGGGTTATAAAGCAACAAGCATGCATGCATGCATGCATCCATGGATCCTACAAAAGGCATGCAGGCATGCATTCATGAATCCTACAAAAAAGTGATGTTTAATTAGAAGCCAAGGAACGGTCGATGAAAACGTCTTACGGTTATTGATTAGAGGATAAGATATATAAATATTTATCAATTAATTAATTTTAGATCATGATGATCTACAAGCTTTTATATCTCAATTCTCAAAGGTATTCATGATGAGGGAAGATCCGGGTCTGTGATCATGATCATCATCTTCTGGTATATGTTTTTGGAGTGGACTATATTATATATAACTATAAATCCTTAGGTGGACGGCAAAGTGTGCAAATAAACAAAACACCAAGACGTGCTCACGATGAACTAGTTAGCATTAATGGCATATATATATATATATACACACACATATTTTACGTAATGGAAGTCAATTGACGTTATGAACTTGTTCCATATATAATATGATCAAGCTAGGCCCGCACAGTACAACGTGCCCATGGGTTTCTTTTTTATGTTTATATAGCTTATAATTAATTTGATAGAATTGGTCAGGGAAGTTGACCAAAGAAAGTAAATTAGAGGCAATAATTATTTAGAAAAAATATATAGGACGACCGGGCCGATTGATGTGGCTAGCTAGGCGTAGATTCTTCTTTATATATGGAATTGGCACATAAGCTGGGTCTTGGGACTACTATATATATATATATGTGAAATGAATTCCTGATCATAAGATGCATGAGCACTGCAACTTGTGCGCGTACGTACGACGTGCATGCATGGTTCGAGAAAAGGCTACAAGTTTAAGCGGACAAATTAACAGCTGCATGCATGACGACGTAGAGTATGATCATGATCAGGAGTGGTCAAATTAAAAAATCAATGCGGAATAATTAAAAGAAAGTTCAAAATAAAATCTTTAGTTCAAAATAATATTATGCGTCTGGCTCATTTTTATATACATACAAAAATTATAATAAATAGACGTTGGAATGGTTCCTAGCTTCGTAAGATCCTTTAATTCAATGACGCAGTCTGTAGACTCTGTACACAAGATGGTGGTCCAACACGACCATCTAGCTAGAATGCAAAGATTTTCGACAAGGCGGACGATATTTTCAATTCATAATTAACGCAGCTAGCTAGTATTTCTTACAATTAATTAGAAGGTATAGATATATATATATATATTTATAGATGATCATCGGTTGAAAACACAGATATTTTCTTCCAATTAAAATGTTGGATCTTTGTGAGCCATTTGTTTAAACGATCGAGGTACTGCATCAATTACAAAACTTGATATATATGAGATGATCAAGATATTGATCGATGTCTTTAATATCATGTCTTGATTGGCACCTTTCAACATTTTACGCAATCCGACACTCATAATTGGATTATTGTTTTCCAGCACTCTGACTTTTGAGCTTCTTCCAGGACTCGGCTTATTCGGGTAAGAGAAGTCATCGGTTTATTTAGAATAGGCTAAACCCCCAATATCTCATAGTTTAAATTTCAAATAACAGATGAGATAGTTATTGACTAACCACAAAAATATCATGGGCTCTATTTATACCATCTAAGTTTGACAATAGANTGGTTTAAAAAAATAAAATATTATTAAAATATTTAAAGACCTAAAGCCTCATTTATAATTTTTAAAATTCGGCTTAGTTATACAGGTGAGATGAGATGATAATTAGATAAAATGTGATGTGATGGTTTGTAAAAACAATCAACATCCTACTTATTACTTAAGGAAAAACAAATGGGTGTCACTTTTTGTTGGCAGTTGTGTGTATATATAGTTATAGGTAGTGGGTACAATGGATTTCTAAAGAACAAACAAAACAAAAATATAAATCGTACATCACGTCCAATTTACAGTAAAAGATGGAGCTAATGAGAAGCACCAGTTTTGTCCCATAATTATCTGCGATGATTTTGTTGGGAAATAAACAACGTGGAACAATGGAGATCAAACAAGCTTTTTCCCAACGCTTTGGTGAGTACTGATCGATGATGTAATGTTATCATCAAAAGGCCAGGAAACAAAGAAAATAGCCAAGATAGATGGTGTCTATTCACATATATGCTAAAATAAAAAAAAATAATTAAACTTTCATCTTCACGTAGTGCTAGTCCATCCCCCACAAAGTAAATGACAGTAGTATTGATCAAAGTGACGTTAATTTGATTGAAGTTCAAAACAGGAGGAGAGAGAGAGAGAGAGAGGGGATGTAAGAACCCTAAAAGGGAAAAAAGAAAACGTAGAGAGACAAAAAAGAAAAAGATAAAGTGTAATTAACAGCGACATGCAATAATATAATAGACGTACGGGGTTATCTTTGAATATCTTGTTTCTTGGTCTTACCCATTCACCACGCTTATAAAAGACATTGAAACCTAATTTGTACCATTCATTTGGCCATGTAATATCAATATTATTAATATTATTCATGTGTCCCACGCATTAATAATATTGCAATTATCATTCCTAGCTAGCCAATCGTGGGACACAACTCTAAACCTAGAGATCGAGTCAAGTCTGTCTGTCCCAGTCCGTCCGTCCGTCCAATATTATATTTTTCTTTCTTGGATAAAAGGTGTGAAAGTAGTCATGAGTCATGCATCTAATCTAATTACTGTGTTTTTATAAGAGACTTTTGGTTTTCTTCGGTCACACGGTGAAAACAAAATGCACGCTTCCGATCCACTTTTTTTTCTTTTTTTAATTTGATAAGAAATTAGCTAGCTAGACACTTTTGATGGCCAGCTTTCGGCGATAATTTATTTTGTCTTTATTTGTAGCATTACGGATCATATAATATATATTTCCATCATTCCATGTCAATATTGACATATTTAAATATTTCAGGACTCATTGATGTCCACTTCCTGAAATTATATATATATATATATACACACATATAAATAATGCTATTTATCGTCTTTTTATTATTATTTTCTCATCATCTCATGATATGTCATTAGATAATTATAGATAGTGGCAGAACTAGGAATTTATTTTAGGGGGGCCAAGTAAAGCTAAAATTATAATAAAATATTTTTTGTTCTATTTCTATGTAATTTTTCTTGTGATATAGAACGATTTAATAGTAAGATCTAAAATAAAAATAAAATACATTTAATACAACTTATGTATTAAAAAAAATATATCATATGTCAAAAACTGAGAATAATATATCATTGAAATAATTACATAAAAACACTCATACAAATATATCAGACAAAAGAAATATAGAGTGTCTAAAATTGTAAATTGGACTTATAAGTAATTTTTAAATTAGATTAAATTTTTTTAAATTGGACTTATAAGTAATTAATCTATAAGATTAAAATAATTTTATAGAGGAGGGCCAAAATAATCTTTTAGAGAGGGGCCAACATAAAATAAAATCAATATCATCCTATTACATTACAAAAAATTAATACATTTATATTTTAAACTGATTGTAGACTATTTATTATATTTTACTTGTGAACCTTTCATTAATAATACTACTCATTCTTCTTTTTTCATTATCCTTTCATCATCTCATTACGTGGTATTAGATTATGAATAGATTTTTTGTATATATATATATATATTGAATTTAATTTCATACACAACAAAAAAACTATTTATTTATAGTTAACTATTTCCTAAAAAAGTGATTATTTTCTATCAAAATAAATATTTTCATAGCAAATTATCAATATCATTCTAAAAAATCCATCTCAAATATATATATATTTTTTTAGCGAGAGTTGGTTATCACTGCAGTAGTACTTGAGATTTGGAATAATATAATATAGTAATAAAAATCTCAATCGAAGTGATGAAAAGCAAGGTTTTGATTCCCCCGTTATTTACGGAATGCATTATGGAATTTTTTTATTAAACATTATTCCTATCCACTACAAAATGATGCATGCATTATTCCTGCTTAATCAATAAGTTCCTAACTTCCTCAGTCATATTGTAAAAAGTTATTTCAATTCATTTCAAATCAATAATAATTTTTTATAGAATTTATTATTTTTTTAATTTTTCATAAAAAGTTTAAATTTATCTCAATCTATATCATACATTCAAACACATATATCAACTTATTTACGTTCAAACGTATCTGACCAATGAGATTTATAAAACATTATTATTCGCATATCAACTTAGATAATTTGACATCACCTCAACCTCCAAATGCAGTCTCATATAACTACTATGCTAATTACATCCAGTAATAAGATAAGTTTAATTAGATACGATAGAATAAAGATCCAATTAAAACTCTTATAATTATTTTATTTTTAATTTTAGTATTGTTGACGTCGTGTTTCACGGGCTTGGGCAACTCCATGTAGACAGAGCTTGAGAGATCACCTACAAAGTAACTAAAGGGGGGACCTCAGGATTTGTTGATCCTTTGATGCTTAAGTCAATGATGGTAAAAGAGATGATGAATAGTAGTCAATACGAGATTGTAAGATGATAGTGATGGTATCCATGGTACTAGAGTGTTGCATAGCAGGAGATAATATGCTTGTGCTGTCGATTCTCCGAGCTACCCCTTTGCTGTCACCTCGCCGAGCTATGAAGTGCTCAGGGTTGTTGTACGTTGTTCGGGTCTTAGGCTGCATCGAATGTGGCATGCCTTCTGCTTTGGGCCGCATTGAATACGATATGCCTTCTCATTAATGCTGGGTGTGAACTGCCTCAAGTTTTCTCGTCTAGTAATGAGTGTTATGTTTCTTCCCTCTTAGGTATAACCTACATTTCCTATCTTAC
>QEOT01122950.1:0-31083 GCA_003123785.1 Pterocarya stenoptera
ATACTCCCCAAAGGACTAGTCATGGTTACAATTGTAGCTCCTTGAAATTATTGTAAAAGGCAAAAACTTCTCCCTTCCCGACAATGCAGGGTCCCATTCACCGCCGTCTATACTCAATATGGGGGGGTTGGGGGGTAATTAAGGAGGTGTAGGATGGGTTGATTTTTATTATGGTGAACCTGCCTTGTGCCTATTTGGACCTAACTATATATCTGGCTTATTACCAATAAAGCAGGGTTGTTACTCTGATTACTATAATAATGCAATATTTGTTTTCCTGTTTGTAGCAGTTGTTATTTGTATGTGTCAAACTCACACCCGATGTTTAGAATTATGTGTTGATTAAGTTGTAGCCTTAAATCTTAACCTAACAATATATATCTTGTTCTTTTCTTGTCAAAGACTAGACAGAAGGATGGTCACCTCATTACTTTTGCAATTTCTGTTTTCCCCCTGTTTGTAACAAATGAATATTTGTAATGTCTAAATTTGATATTTTGGCATATTAAGCATTTTAAATACATCATAAGTCAGTAGTTGGCTTGGTGAAGTACGAACCCCACAAAAAATAATCCATGTGTTAAAAAACAGAAACTTCCACACCTGCCTGGATCTTAAACTATGGGAGTGGTTTTGTGAAGAGTTTGACTATCCTGACTAGGGGTGTAAATGGTCGGTCCGGTCCAGTCCGGCCATGGACCGAACTTTTCAATCCATCATTTTTCCCGGACCGGATCGGACCGAACACCCATTCGGTCCGGTCCGGTCTCGGTCGTTATCGGTCCGGTCCGGTCCATTCGGTCCGACCTCTTTTTTTTTTTTTAAATCATTGTATTAGCCTATAAGCCTATTAGGTATATATAATTATAACTTATAGTGATATTAATACTATACTATTATACATATATTATGTTATAATTCTATAACTCTTATAATATATTAATATATACTAATACTATATATTATACTATTATAGTATTACTATTAATACTACATATAGACTTATAGTGTGTGTATATATTATCATGATATAGTGATATTATAATGATATAGTGATTAGTAATATAATATATAGTGATTTAGTAAAGCTATATAATATATTACAGTATATAATAGTATTAATATTATACTATTAGTATAGTTATATGTTAGTATTAGTTATAAACTTATAGTCATTTGTCATTAGTCATAGTGATATTAATAATTTAATACTTTATATAGTTATAGACTTATAGTCTTATAGACTTATAGTGATTTCTTTATAATTATACACTATAGTTTAGTGATTTGTTTTAGTTATCAATTTATAATGTTAATTGTTACTTTGTTACTAACTTAGAGAATGTGAATGTATTAAAATTTTATATTGTAAATGGGGATAGGTTAAATGAAAATTACATAATTTATTATATAAAATAACATAAAAATAAAAATAAAAATTTTTGGGTTCGGTCGGTCCAGTCTGGTCCGGGAAATCCCCACATCGAGACCAGACTGAAGACTGAAATACCCCTATTCATTGGACCGAAACCGACCATGGGGACTTTCAGTCCGGTCCGGTCTCGATCTTGTCCATTCGGTCCGGTCGGTCCATTTACACCCCTAATCCTGACTGCCATCCTTGTCCCTATGGCATCCATGCTATTAAATAAAGGCATATGTATTTCTCCTTTGTCTTCTGATGGAATGAGTTTCTTGTTGTTTGAAGTAAAAAAATTAAAAACAAAGAAGAGGAAGGGAGGGGTGGATTCATTGCTACTTCTGTTCTAGCGTGGGAACTGAAAAGTTTCTTTCCTATTATCCTGGCCAATACTTGCTTAATCAAATTCGATGGTCAAGATTTATTGGTCAAGTATGTCGTTCTGAAAATGTTTTGTTGGAGTGGCGACAATCTTAGTCTGGCTCTCTGACCTCGTAGCCTTGTGGTTTAAGTGGCTGAATAATATGAACCCTTGAGTTGAAGGTTGCTTGTATTTTAATGGTTTCTGTTGTGTGGATTATATATCGTGGACACATTTACAAAGTTTTTCGTAAAGTGATTCTACATTGTGAGTAATTTTACCTGAGGGGAAAAACATATAGGAAGAACTGTTAGTTTGCAACTCCTGCTTTTAATGAATTGCCTGCTCTCAGCTCTTGCTATATTCTGCAGATGGATACTGTGATTTCGCAAGCTCAAGCAACTCTTGGTACACTTGTCATCCAACGTTCCACTTTTAGTGGCATCAATTCAAAGCTCAGCAATGTTGGCAGCCGCCTCCCAACGGTAGGTGGACTTTGTTGTCCTCATAGATACTTCTACTATGTTCTGTTATTAACATAAAATCTTGAAAGTCTTCCAGTGGGTTGTTTCAACTCATGCACAATTTGAAACATGTTGGGATCAAAATTCATATTTCATGGGATACTTGAATTCTTCTACTGTCCTACGAATAGTAGGAGGACTTTTTCATCTCATGCACAATTTGAAACATGTTGCGATCAAAATTCATATTTCATGGGATACTTGAATATTCTCCATCAGCGTCTGGTCAATATTACACCCACTCGTGCCATGGAAAACCTGAGAAAAAAAGAAAAAAGATATAAACTGTTTATACTCTTCCGGTTGATTGACATTCTACTCTGACATGATGGTGCAGGTTAATAGCATCCTCTCAGCGATAAAGAGGAAAAAGTCTTTGGATACCATTATACTTTCACTTGTTGCATCCGTGTGCACATTTCTCATTTTTATCTACTGGTTGAGCAAATGAGGATAATATTAGTGTTCATTTTTTCCTGGCCGGTGCTTGTGGTGAACTTAGTGTATTCTTACATTGATACTCTTTTTCTGGTTGAGGGCATCCTCTTCTGCTTTTGAGATGGGGTTTTGTTTTTTTGGTGGGCAGTGCATTATATTCTCTTCGTATATGTAACAAATTGCAATCCGCAGTGAAGTTCATAATTTCGTCATTACTCAATCCTCACTTCTTCATTTTTTCAATTTATTTGTGCCATAAATAAATAAAATGAGAACAACTCCCCCTGAAAAAAAATTACGGGAAGCAATTTCTCAAGGAAACTTCTTTCTCAAGTAACCATTCAATTATGGTATTTATAGGTAACTTTGTCTATTTGGGTGATACTCATGAATTTTCTGGTAGTTAATGCTTAAATAGAATAAGTTGTTGATGGTCTTCGATGCTTCAGTCCCAATAAATAATATTGAGATTCTCTCCAATTATCATAAATAAGGATGGAGGATGAGATGATACAGTCTTGTTAATTGAGGTTATTCTTATTAATTATTGGGTTGTTAATATTATTATTTGTATTTTTGTTTTGATTATTATATAAGACTGTACAAGAATGGAGGTTCTGCGCAAGTTTTCTCAACCTCTGGATACGTAAAATGAAATTATGATACTACTTTTATATATCCGACCTCTCTCTCTCTCTCTCTCTCTCTCTCTCTCTCCTGAAGTGTTCTCTCTCATCAAGCTCTCACTCTCCGCCTCGTCTCTCACTTCTCTCTCTTCAAGTGTTTTTTCTCACATCAAACTTCATTGTAACAATAGGAAAAAAATCAAACGGTAGGTAAAATCGATTGACATGAAAGGTGTGTGTTGGCTGGTGCGTATAGTAAGTTGATGCGCAGATTTTCGCATCCTGATAATATTTCGAGTACTACTGCTAGCAGTAGGAATGGCATTGCAGGTTAGAAAATGGATTTAAACTAATGGCTGGTAAATAATGTTAAATTTTGTAAAGGTAGGAGTAGCACCTATAGCCGCAGAATATTGTGAAAACTTTGAGATATGATGTATTTAATTAACATTTAGAGACATATATACCCGAGCTCGACCACAAATAAAAAATAAAAAACGTGCAGACGGAAATTTGGGTCAGAGAATCTGGCCAGAAATGTTCATACCATGATTACTCTATTGATATGATGTCTCAATTCCCTTGCTTGCGTAACAATGGAGGGCAGCCAAACCTAGCAACCTATATATATGTAGAGAGAGAGAGAGAGAGAGAGAGAGAGAGGGGTAATGAGTTAATGAGTTCTACTGTGACTTTTGAAGTAGAGATCAAGCAGACTACAATTGTCCTTTTTGAGTAGTAATCCATATCCTCAGATCTTTCTTAAGTGGATGAGACAGTGATGGGAAGTCCCTAACTTTCTCTCCAAACTACACATTCACACCCACATACATAGCCAGACAGAGAAAATCTCTCCCTTTGATTTTGGGTCCAGATTGATTGGACAAAGCAAGCAAAAGACAACACAAGGAATCATATTTGGTATTCACTGACTAGGACAGGCAAAAATACATTTTCAAAAGCAAGTGCACTCAAAAGCCAATGACTTTCTATTAATCTAGCCAGATCTTCATCCATCATCAGTATCTCCTTCTTTTTGTGTTTCACTAATTTCTTCAGAGAAAAAGAAAAAAAACAAACTGATGCTTATCTCGATTGGGGGAGAGAGGGGTGTGGGGTGGTGGTGGGGGTCTGGGCTCCTTCTTACTTTGGCAGTTCTGTTTTATGAAAAAGATGCATAGTTGTTTTAGCGAATAGCATGGGACAGCACCCATAAAGAAAGCAATGTAGAGGCTCCATAAATCAACCTCTTCAATCCTTACCCCATCTACTTGTCGGCCATTTGTCGTTCCGCCGTCCCCATGTACGCCTTTTATCAACATGTAACGACAAAACTGCCTCTCCTATTGACATGTGGGAATGTCCCGTTGGCTTCTTGCCTGAGTTTCATTTCCCACGTGGGATTACATTTGGACTCATCCCTAATTATGTTCTGTTCTGTACAGGCACATCCAGACATTGTTTGTGGAGAGGGAAACTGTACTTTCCCAACTTCCATTTCATTTGCTTAAAAAGGACAATGCTATTTTCTATTCTTTTATTTTGACAATTTATAAATTTAATTTTTTTTTACATTTTTTTATTTGCTAATTAAACAAATGATTATTACTGTATTGATATTTTTTTTATTTTTTAAAAATATTAAAAAAATATGAATAACAAAGATAATAAAAAAAAAAAAAGGAGAAAATTTTGCCTTTTGCGGCACCCTAACAGCCACTCTTCCATGAAATAATAAAAGAGAAAGCTGGCGTGATCAACTTCATACAGTAGAAATAACAAATTTCAGGAAAGTGCGTGCTCAGTCTTTGTTTATTTTTTATTCCATCCGGTACATACGTACGTGTTTGGAAGAACACTATTTATTAAGTTGTAAAATGTATTTTTATACTCAGTTCAACATGTTAGATTGTATTTTATATTTGATTGTATTTTTAAGATGAATTATTTAGTCTTTAGTATAAATACTTGTAATTGATTATCAGACTTTACTTTTTAAACTTTTGGCATTTTTCGTATTTTGGAAGATAAGAAATTTCTAGATTTTCTTACTCAGATACCAATTTTCACCTTTATTCTTTCATTGCTCCGAATCAACATATCTCTTCTCAAGATGCTGCGAATCATTTCTTCCTTCACCCCAGTGACAATCTCGGCATTGTTCTCGTCACGCAACATCTTATTGGAAACAACTATCACACTTGATCCCGTTCCATGACCATGACTCTCTCAGCAAAAAACAAATTAGGGTTTGTGGATGGTTTGATGATCAAACCATCATATTCAACCGATCCTCTCTTCTCTTTGTGGCTGCGTTGTAACAACATGGTGATTTCTTAGATCCTTAACTCAATTTCTCCTAATATTTTTACTAGTGTATTGTATGTTACTATTGCTTTTGCGATCTGAACTGATCTAAGGAGTGATTCTCTAGGAAGAATGGTCCTAGGATTTTCCAAATCCAGAAATCGATTTCTTCCATTTCTCAACATCAACTTTAAGTGAGTGCTTATTTCACTCGCCTAAAAGCCCTTTGAGATGAATTGGTCAATTACAAACTTGTTCTTGTATGCTCATGTGGTGCTACGAACACGTTGAACTCATATGTTCAACAAGAACATATTTTACAATTCCTTATGGGACTAAATGAGTCATTCTCTTCGGCTAGGGCTCAAATTTTGTTGATGGAGTCCTTACCGCCACTCAAAAAGGCTTTTTCCCTTGTTCTTCAAGAAGAGCAACAAAGAGAAATCTAAGTTACTTCTCTTCCTTCTACTGATACTCATGCTTTTGTTGCTAAATCTAATGCTCCAAGATTTGTAAAATCATTTCCTAAGAAGGATAGACCAATATGTAAACACTATGAAATTACCGGTCATGTGATTGAGAAATGTTACAAACTTCATGGATTTCCATCGGGAAACAAACCAAAGCCACGGCAACAGTCTATGGCTAATCAAGTTATCCTTAGTGATAACTCTTCCTCAGCAGCATCTCCATTTTCTTTGACTGAGGCTCAATATCAACTGTTGTCTATGCTCAATATCAACACTTAGAATAATTCTGACGATTCCAATCATGTTGTTAATGCTATAGCTTCCTCTTCTTACTCATTATCTGGTATTTTTTTATTTCAGCATTCTGTTTTTTCTTCTACTAAGCATACGCTTTTTGTTCCTCATTGTTCAAATTGAATTCTTGATACGGGTGCCATAGACCATATGGTCCATTCTATTGACTTCTTTACATATGTAACTTTTATTGTAAACACCTATATCAGATAACCTAATGGCCAATGTGTCTTTGTCACACATATTGACACTATTCCTCTTTCCGAGCATCTTGTTTTTTAGAATGTTCTTTGTGTACCCTCATTCACTTTCAAATTAATTTCCATTAGTAAACTTACCAAATCTCTCATTTGTTACTTTCTTTTTTCCTCTGACCTATGTCTAATTCAAGACCTGACCACTTTGAAGTTGATTGAAATGGGTAGACAACAAGGAAGGCTCTATATCCTGCAGCAACCAGGCTCTTCTCTTTCATCTCAATTGCCATTACTTTCTTCAGTTTGTAGTTTCAATAATACATTGTTACCGTCTGCTTGTTTTACTTCTTCAAAGTGTTATTTGTTTCATCTTTGGCATAATAGATTAAGACATCCATTTGTCTCAAGAATGTCTTTCTTGAATAAATTTGTGTCTAAGTTGATTACCCATGTATTGTTTGTCCATTGGCCAAACAAAAAAAGTTGCCATTTCCAAATAATAATAATTTCTTTGCTTTACATTTTGACATTATCCATTGTGATGTTTGAGGGTCTTTTTCCACTCCCATTGTTGAAGGTTACAAGTTTTTTTTTTTTTTTAACAATTGTTGATGATTGCACTTGGGCCACTTGGATTTATCTCTTCAAATATAAATCTGAAGTCCCAATTCTTATTCAAAAATTTTTCAAGATGATCAAAACTCAATCCAATACAAAAATAAAATAAAAACAATCCGTACTGATCATGGTACAAATTTTTTTTTATCATATTTTCTTACCTCCCAAGGAGTTATTCATCAACTTAGTTGTTTTAAAACTCCACAACAAAACTCTGCTGTGGAGAGAAAACATTAGCACATCCTCAATATTGCTCCGGCCTTGTTCCAATCTCAAATGCCTCTTAAGTTTTAGGGTGATGTTGTCTTAACAGCTACTTACTTACTTAACAGATTGCATACTCCTCTCTTGCACAATAAATCTCCTTTTGAGCTATTGTTTCATACTTCTCCTTCATTTGAACACTTGAGAACATTTGATTTCTTGTGTTTTCCTTATAGCTTACAAAGATTTCAAACTAAATTTGATCCCCGAGCTCGGACTTGTATCTTCCTTGGATTCCCTTTTGGTATCAAGGGTTGCAAATTATTTGATCTCAAGACAAATGAATGCTTTATATCAAGACATGTTATTTTTTATGAACATGTTTTTCCTTTCAAATTTTCTCAATCTTTCTTTCCCCAATATGATTTGTCTCATTCTTTAGCAGTTTCTCTTTCATTTCCCTTTCAATTTTTAACATTTGATTCATTTACCGTGTCTTTAAAAAATCCTTTATCTAATGTCTCTTCCCCTCAATCTCTTCTCATGTTTCTGAGCCTAATGATTCCTTACCCTTATCTTCAAGAAGATCAACCAGAATTTGAGGAGCTCTTGGTTACTTGCAAGTTTTTTATTGTAACTCTTTTGCTACACAATCTAAATCAATTTTTGCAACATGTTCTATTTATTGTTCCCTTCCTTCAGAAGTTAAATATGATATCTCAAATTTTCTTTCTTATGATCACTTGTCTTCTGGTCATAGGTCATTTACTTTAGCAATTTCTACTAATATTGAACCTGAGTTTTATCACCAAGCAGTCAAGCCCTCTCATTGGAGAGATGTTATGACTACTAAGATTGTTGCTTTGGAACTCAATAATACTTGGACTGTTGTTTCTCTACCTCCTAGAAAACAAACCATAGGGTGTAAATGGGTTTATAAGATCAAGTATTGTGCTGATGATAATGTGGAACGATACAAAAACAAGGCTAGTTGCTAAGGGTTATACCCAAAAAGAAGGTTTGAACTATTTTAAAACTTTTTCACCTGTTGCCAAAATGGTTACTATTAGAACCTTATTAGCCCTTGCTGCTGTTTAGAATTGACATCTCATTCAACTTGATGTGAACAATGCTTTTTTGCATGGGGATCTTTTGGAACAGGTGTACATGAAATTGCCTCCTGGTTTTCATGCTAAAGGGGGGGTTCAAAGTATGCAAATTGAATAAGTCTCTTTATGGTCTCAAACAAGCCTCTCAGTGATGATTTTCTAAGTTCTCTAATACTCTGCTTGATATGGGTTTTGTGCAGTCAAGGCTTAATTGTTCACTTGTTACCAAGTCCCAAGGTCCTTTTTTCATTGCTCTACTAGTTTATATTGATGGCATCTTGATAGTTAGCAGTGATTTAGAATTTGTGAATTTTTTAAAATCTTTACTTGATACCAAGTTCAAGCTTAAAGATCTTGGTCACCTCAAGTACTTATTTGGCTTGAAAATAGCCAAATCCTCAAGTGGTATTTCACAATATCAGTGGAAATATACACATGAGATTTTACAAGATGTTTGTTTTTTGGCATCTAAACTAGTCAGTCTCTTTTCCCATGGAGCAAAACTTGAAACTTAGCAAAGATGATGGAGACTTGTTACCAGATCCAACAATGGTTCGAAGATTAATTGGTAGGCTTTTATATTTTACCATTATGAGGCCAAATTTATCTTACTCAGTTCAGAGACTTAGTCAGTACATGGATTGACCTAAACACCCTCACTTGTGTTTTCCTTGGTGATTCTTTGGTTTCATGGAAAACTAGAAACAATAAACTGTTTTTTGTTCTTCAGCTGAGGTTGAATATCGATCCATGGCCTCTACCACTTGTGAAATTGTTTGGCTCTTTACCCTTCCTTCTGATTTTCACATATCTCATACTCACAGTGCTTAGCTGTTTTGTAATAGTCAGGCTACCTTACACATTACTGCCAATCCAATTTTCACGAATAGACTAAGCATATTGAATTGGACTGACATTTCATCCGTGACAAGATTTAGGCTGGAGTCATTAAAACGCTTTATCTTGCTTCTCAATACCAACTTGTTGATGTTCTTACCAAGCCTCATAGCCATCAACAGTTTCAGAAACTAATCACCAAGATGGGAGTTCATTCAATTTACTCTCTATCTTGAAGGGGGTATTAAGTTGTAAAATGTATTTTTACATGTGTTAGTTAAACATGTTAGGTTGTATTTTATATTTGATTGTATTTTTAGGATGAATTATTTAGTCTTTAGTATAAATACTTGTAATTGATTATCAGACTTTACTTTTTGGACTTTTGGCATTTTCGTGATTTTGGAATACAAGAAGTTTCTAGGTCTTCTTGCTCTGTTAGTATTATCTCACGTACAACCAATTAAATACAAATATATATATGCAGATCAAAGAGTGTAATGATTTTAGTCCATTAGAGATTTTACAATCACAAATCACCCCTAAGTGGCCGGTGGCAAAATAATTTTAAGGCGAACGTTAAGAGTTTGAAATTTTGCACTCATATTCTATTACAACAAAAATTAGTTTTTGTGACAGTTTAAAAATTGTGACAGTGCCTAAACTGTCACTGAAGGTAGCTGGGAAATTATAGTACGTTCGAACATATATATATTAACGTTATAACATTCCCTGGACATTCGAATGTGTGGGCTATTTACGTGCGAACGTGAAAATTTTTTGCGCCAACGTTCGAACATGATTGATTCTCATGTGTGAATGTTAATTGATTTAATATTAAAGTTGGAGATATCAAATTAAAAAAGATTGATAATTGAAATGCAGTGATTTAATATTAAAGTTGTCTAAGCTAACATTACAAAAGCTTGATAATTGAAATTAAAAAAATAGTAGATATATCAAATACTATTGTTCATTACATGATATAATAAAAATAAATTACAAAATACTCATAAGTCATTTGTTACATATTTATTAAAATCGCCAGTCAATGCATTGACTTTTGTGTTTAGGATATCTATTTGATGGAGAGCATCGGCGACAAAATCTCCAACGCTTTGTTCTACTGATGCGATCTTTCGGTCAATGTGCGCAATAATCTTTGAGACCATTGCATCAACCCAATGAGGCCGTGCATTTCCCATAGATGTACTTGTTGGCAGTTGACTAGTACTCTTAACACTGGGCTCAGATTGGGTCAGAGGAACAAGATCTGATACAAGGCCAGACTAAAGTCGAGCATGCCCCTTCTCCTGTCCAATGCTCCGACAGTGTTTGGTAATGTCAATGGGCCTCAACTGATCTATCATCCACTCCTCCACCTTGGGTTGCACACTTCGAGCCAGTAATAGCTTGGTAATGATGACTCCATATGGGAGGTTTTCCGTGGAGACGATGCTCGCCTCGTAATGGATCCTCTAAAAAAGACGAAGTGACAAGTCGATGGGGGTCTCCACGTGCCACTCGTACATAAAGTTGTGCACATCTCCGGCTAAATGTGGTTTTATGTTCCACAGGATCTACATTTGTTACAACAATAAGATGTAACATGCGAAAAAAAGGGAGGAGCTGTACCTGGCTAAAGGAATTCTTCCTATCGATCCGATCTCGGTTAGTACCAGTGAAGATGTAGAAATCCCCATCCCGCCCGCCATCCTCCTCATCAGTATCTCAAGCCTTTGACTGGTATTTAACTGGGCCAGTAGATGATGTAAAAGTGCGTGCATCTACATTTACTGGGGATCCATCCTCCTTAGCTACACGACCGATCCCCAAAAGCTCGACGATGAGATCAGCCGAGATCTCGAATTAAACACCGCGTACTATCACGGTGTAAGATGATGCATTCTTAGGCATGGAGCACATCTACACATAAAACTTCTGAACCATTGTGGGGTATATGATATCCCTCAATGTGCAGACACTTATCCAACCTCTGGTAACGAATATGCCTTGAAAGTGGTTGATCATAACTTTGCGTTCAGACATCACTATTCGAGCGCCAATTTTAGACTTGTCCTCACTTGTTCCTCCCTTCCCATTTTTTCTAGTAGTCAGAAGATGAGCCATATCCTAAAAGAAAAAAAAAACAATATTAATATTATAATGCATATTCTGACATGTAATCTAAATTAATTTTGGTACATGTTCGAATATAAAATATAATGTTCTAAGGATACGCTGATATGTGCGAACGTTTTGGTAGATATAATACATATTAGGTTTTACATTCGTACGAATTACAGATAACGTTCGCACGTATGTGCCACTCAAGAATTTGAATGATTCTACGTGCGAACGTTACATACACGTTCGTTCGCATGTAATATTTACATTCGCATGTATACTAAATACATTCGCACGTACTATATAACATTCATATGTTATATGATTAACGTGCGAACGTGTATGTCATTTTTCTGATTTGGAAGACATAACGTTTTTAAGTTAGAAGCTAACATTCGAACGTTATGATATAGAAATGAGTGAGTCAACTCAGCCATTATCAAACACCTCAAACACAAGGAAATTGGCCAAAATCCACCATAGAAATGAAATATGAACTTCAAGAAAACTTTTTACGGTGGTCGTTTGGCCATTGGTAATTTGTGGTGGCCGAAAAATGAAGATGAAGGTCCACCACTAATGAGTTTTTGAAACACTAAAACCTCTATTAAACATCAAAGAAAATATATCAAAAGGTTAAAGAGATGCTTACCTCTTTTGTGATGTTTGTGGTTGAGTTTAACGGTAGCGATGACGGTTCTAGTGGCGGTGTGCGATGGTTTGAGTGGATGTTTGTTGGGGGAGAAAGTTGAAAGTGCCATTTCGCATTCGGACTTGAGCTTTTATACATGTAACATGCAAAAATTTAAGTGTTAACGTCTGAACGTTTGTCACTAGATGTCCGAGACATGCGAACGTTTATTTTAAACGTTTGCACGTTTGTAGAATAAATTTTAAATAATTTATACTAAATAATATATTATACACTATACTTATGCATTGTGTTCTAGTATATATATTATTTTAGTGTTGTTAATTAGTTTAATAAAGTGTAATTTATAACTAATGTTATGTACTAACATATTATAAGCTAATAATATATGTTATACTATATAACACTAATATAATTGGGAATAAATTATACTAGTACATTATAGTCTAATGTTATTATTTAATTAACAATTAATGTTATGTACTAACATATTATAAGCTAATAATATATAAAGTTATAAATGTATAAGCACTATTGTTATATAAACCAATATTATTTAAAAAATATATAACTATGTGAATTACAAATGTACATGCGCACGTTTTGTTCTCACGTGCGAACAATACATATATACGTGCACACGTTGAGTTACACGTGCGAATGTGTTTAAAAAGTTGGCAGAATCTTTTCCCGCATTAATTGTTAGAGAAATTGAGATAGTTATGTTTGAACGTTTATAATGTATCGTCCTAACATAGATGCACAGATGTGTGAATGTAAAACCTGGATGTGCGAACGTAAATGAAAAATTTCGCAGGATATTTCCCGCGTGAATTATGGGTCACCTCAGTTGTGAGATCATCAACAAAATATGCGAACGTTTTGAATGATACATTCGAATGTAATCAGCGTGATCTGTGTTTGTTGTGGGAATTATTAATGTTCACATGTACTAAATATTGTACATTTGAACATGAAGAGTGTTAAAAATTAGACACTTCTTTCAGCAGGAACCAAAATCTCACATTACGTGCTAACGTATGTTGTAACGTTTGAATTGTCCGCTAATTTGATGCGACAACTTTGTATTTAAAATGTCACTTCAATAAGTCAATTGACACCGTTGAAACATTGTTGTTCGAGGTTATAAGACCTATTGTCGTTGCAATAGGTCAAAAATATTTGAAAAAAAATCGCTTGAGTTAAAGGCAATTCATCCCATTTGCCTTCAACCCATGCAATAGAGTGAGAGAGAGAGAGAGAGGGGCAGAGTGAGAGAAAGAGTTAGAGTGAGGTTAGTATTATATTTTTTTGTTGATTTTGAATTATGTTGTGATTTATATTGTGTTTATACTAACTATATTGTGTTTTTGTTTGAATGATGATTTGTTGAGGATTTTTGAAGCTTGACATTTGGAAATGGATATTGCTAGCTAGGTATATTTCTAAATTTGGTTAGAATATTGTTGTGAATATGTTTGGATACTGTGAATATGTTGGATGATAATTAATTGTGCATTTGTTAGATAATTAATCTTGAATATGTTGTGAATTTAATAAGAATATGTTGTGAATATGTTTGGATATTGTAATATGTTGGATGATAATTGATTGTGAATATGTTAGATAATTGATTTTAAATATGTGAATATGCATGTTTTCAATTTAATAAGAATATCATGTCTGATTGAGCTCAAAATAATTGTTGATATTCCGAGGATGGGAACTCAATGCATGCAAAATCAATGCGCATGCATGCATGGAATATCTTGAGAAATTTAGGAAAACTTCGTCCTATAATCGTTAATATAGCTATCTGCATGATGATCTACATTGTCGTAAATCAAAGTACGTACGTTGATGCATCTATTTAATTATCAGCGTAGATAACTATTACATAATACACGAGAATGCTAGTTGTTTATATTCTAATGATCAGTAATTACATAAGAAATATTATTGGCTAACAATTGATTTGGAATCACAAATAATAAAAGTACACGACAAGATCGAGGAACTCGCTTTGGTTGTACTGTTTGTCGTGGACTAGGAAAAGATCAAAATGATGTGGGGAAAAATAAAAGAAAAAATTAACTCTTATCTTGAACCGAAATTCAAGGTTATTGCAATCAAATGAAGCCAACGTACTACAGTTTGAAGTAGTTCTTGTCTAGCTAGCTAGGTGAATAATCCTAGGTGATGATCAGTTTGGTAATTCAGACACTAACAGAACAAATAGATGCATGCTAAGATTATGTTGATTTTTTGGGCTTTAATTACCATCCTACCTATAATGAATTAAGTTGTATAAAATATATATAAATATTTAGGGTTTATTATAAAATATTGTTTATTATGATCGTCAGATATTTGTGCACCAGCTCTTATTATAAGTCATTACTTTTATTTCTAAATAATTTATAAACATGATCACTATTAATATTATTTGATCAATATTTAAAAGTATTAATAGTACGGGATCAGCTCACACATCTAAATCAGAACAAATATTTAATAGTATTTTTCCCTATATATAATGTTGGTCTTTTTTTAATGCAATATATATATTGCTACCTTCCACCCTGAGACTTTTTTTAAATTATACCATACCGACAGAACTTGCTTTTTCCTTGTCATTTTCCTTGCTCATGAAGAAAAAATAACCCTAGAAAACACGAACAGAAGAACCTTGTTTGATCTTGAAAGATGGTTCTCACTTATCCATCAAATGTCAAAGAATTACTTCCTAAGGCAACGTGAATATTTAAAAAAAAAGAGAAAGAGAGAGAGAGAAAGAAATTAAAAGCAAGCTCGATCCTGTTGAAACTTTTGTTTTGTTCGACTTCGTGTTATTGATGATTAGATATTGACTATAATCTATAGTCTCTCGCCTAACAGATTCATATATAAACTTATATAAATTAGATGAATAATAGGCATTGCAAAGTGTGGAGGCTTACCTAACATTTTGCTAAATATTCAACTATATGTCACTTAAATCAACTTGATAGGACACTCTCTGAATATAATGTCACTCGATGATCATCTAGTGGCACAGAGAGAGAGAGAGAGTATGCAGGGTGTTTAAGGAATTGGATAATTATTGAAATGACTGCAAAATCTGACCTGATCAGACAGAATGTATTTAAGGATTAACATAAAAATATATTAGTGGCTATTTCATCAATAGAATCCTCACGGGGATAAATATATATATAAAATATTAATCCTCGTCATGCTTTTGACGTTAAAAATCTTGATGTACGTTGCCTTTTAGGATTTCTTTAGATTCGGGTTCAATTATTTTTTTTCCTGACGTACGTGAGATCATATTATGATAATATATACTTCATGTCTTGAAAGAAAAAGGGAGCTTATAAAAGAGGTAGAAGGTGGGAAAAAAGATACTCGATCATGGAAAAGACAAACGAGCTAGAGAAAGTACGTACTCGTGTTCTCTCTCGAAAAAAACATGGCATATATATATATATATATTAAGACAATTGGACATTAATTGAATACATATATAGCTGCCTCAAGACTATTATTAATATTATTAGTGCGTACTCATCATGACATTGTCACTCGAACGGGATCTTTCTTAATTAATGACACTATAATAAAAATAAACATCTATATATAATAAATTATTTGTGACGAAAATATATTTATTTTAATAAAAAAAACAAATGATAAATAAACAAATTTCTTATATATGATCTCAATCATCACTCCAAGGTATCTGCAGGCCTTGATCGTGAACTACTAACATTTTACCTAATCTTCTTAGCTAACGTCCGCATGCAGTCTGATGATCTCACTGATCAGTCCCTAATTAAGATGGATCTAAAACTAGGATGGTGTGTGAGAGGTTCCCGTCTCCAAACCTATAATATGAAAGCATTACTGCCTATATATAGCTAAGGCGCTAACGTGGTAATTAAAGATGTACCAAATTATTAGTAAAATAGGAATAAAATAATTACGTTGTAACTTCCTGCAGATGAAAGAAAGTGATTCGATATATAGCTCAATGATGAATGTGAGGAAAAAAATCAAACAATGAACAAATTTAAAAGAATATTAAGCATGCAACGTCAAAGCTAGAAGTTTTTCTAGTCGTAAACTTTCAAATTCCCCATAATTTGCAACATCAAGTAGTACTACTGCACTAGCTAATATTCAAGTGAGATCGCGCCGACCGCCCGCCCGCCAGATTTACTCGATGATCTTATAATTAAAGTAAATTATTATTATATATAACTTCAAATTCAAAAACCAAAGTCAAATAAAAAGCAAAAAGTAGGTAATATTGTACGTGGTAAATTAACAAACAATTTTTCATAATCGACCAATTGACATATATATAGCATTATATAACATGCGCAGTAGTGGTGCAAAAATCCAAAAAGTAAATTAAGCGTCATGAAACATATATATGTATATATATATATACACACTGTATTTTAACAGATCATGAGTTCTAGTCACTAGCTTTTGTTGCCTGCCATAAAATTTAAAAAAAAAAAAAAAAAAAAGGNGTATTTTTCCCTATATATAATGTTGGTCTTTTTTTAATGCAATATATATATTGCTACCTTCCACCCTGAGACTTTTTTTAAATTATACCATACCGACAGAACTTGCTTTTTCCTTGTCATTTTCCTTGCTCATGAAGAAAAAATAACCCTAGAAAACACGAACAGAAGAACCTTGTTTGATCTTGAAAGATGGTTCTCACTTATCCATCAAATGTCAAAGAATTACTTCCTAAGGCAACGTGAATATTTTAAAAAAAAGAGAAAGAGAGAGAGAGAAAGAAATTAAAAGCAAGCTCGATCCTGTTGAAACTTTTGTTTTGTTCGACTTCGTGTTATTGATGATTAGATATTGACTATAATCTATAGTCTCTCGCCTAACAGATTCATATATAAACTTATATAAATTAGATGAATAATAGGCATTGCAAAGTGTGGAGGCTTACCTAACATTTTGCTAAATATTCAACTATATGTCACTTAAATCAACTTGATAGGACACTCTCTGAATATAATGTCACTCGATGATCATCTAGTGGCAGAGAGAGAGAGAGAGAGAGAGAGAGAGAGAGAGAGAGAGAGAGAGAGAGAGTATGCAGGGTGTTTAAGGAATTGGATAATTATTGAAATGACTGCAAAATCTGACCTGATCAGACAGAATGTATTTAAGGATTAACATAAAAATATATTAGTGGCTATTTCATCAATAGAATCCTCACGGGGATATAAATATATATATAAAATATTAATCCTCGTCATGCTTTTGACGTTAAAAATCTTGATGTACGTTGCCTTTTAGGATTTCTTTAGATTCGGGTTCAATTATTTTTTTTCCTGACGTACGTGAGATCATATTATGATAATATATACTTCATGTCTTGAAAGAAAAAGGGAGCTTTTAAAAGAGGTAGAAGGTGGGAAAAAAGATACTCGATCATGGAAAAGACAAACGAGCTAGAGAAAGTACGTACTCGTGTTCTCTCTCGAAAAAAACATGGCATATATATATATATTAAGACAATTGGACATTAATTGAATACATATATAGCTGCCTCAAGACTATTATTAATATTATTAGTGCGTACTCATCATGACATTGTCACTCGAACGGGATCTTTCTTAATTAATGACACTATAATAAAAATAAACATCTATATATAATAAATTATTTGTGACGAAAATATATTTATTTTAATAAAAAAAACAAATGATAAATAAACAAATTTCTTATATATGATCTCAATCATCACTCCAAGGTATCTGCAGGCCTTGATCGTGAACTACTAACATTTTACCTAATCTTCTTAGCTAACGTCCGCATGCAGTCTGATGATCTCACTGATCAGTCCCTAATTAAGATGGATCTAAAACTAGGATGGTGTGTGAGAGGTTCCCGTCTCCAAACCTATAATATGAAAGCATTACTGCCTATATATAGCTAAGGCGCTAACGTGGTAATTAAAGATGTACCAAATTATTAGTAAAATAGGAATAAAATAATTACGTTGTAACTTCCTGCAGATGAAAGAAAGTGATTCGATATATAGCTCAATGATGAATGTGAGGAAAAAAATCAAACAATGAACAAATTTAAAAGAATATTAAGCATGCAACGTCAAAGCTAGAAGTTTTTCTAGTCGTAAACTTTCAAATTCCCCATAATTTGCAACATCAAGTAGTACTACTGCACTAGCTAATATTCAAGTGAGATCGCGCCGACCGCCCGCCCGCCAGATTTACTCGATGATCTTATAATTAAAGTAAATTATTATTATATATAACTTCAAATTCAAAAACCAAAGTCAAATAAAAAGCAAAAAGTAGGTAATATTGTACGTGGTAAATTAACAAACAATTTTTCATAATCGACCAATTGACATATATATAGCATTATATAACATGCGCAGTAGTGGTGCAAAAATCCAAAAAGTAAATTAAGCGTCATGAAACATATATATGTATATATATATATACACACTGTATTTTAACAGATCATGAGTTCTAGTCACTAGCTTTTGTTGCCTGCCATAAAATTTAAAAAAAAAAAAAAAAAAAAGGTATTTATGACGAGTTATTTAAAATGAGAATTGATTTGTTTTAATAAAAATATCATTTTATAGTAAATAACCAATCATAATAAGAGTATTTCTTATAGTGTCTCTAGTACATGCAATAGATCCGATCAATGAACAAATCCTGATCTCTCCTGTTTTGGTTGAACGCGCGGCCGGGAGGCAGTACTACTCTGATTGCAGATTCTAATATGAATTAATCAAAGTGTTAAAAAAGCTAGCTCATGTGTTCTCTGATCGATCTAGCTAGAGATAGAGCAAGAAAAAAGGTAGATATTTCGTCCATATATATAATTGTTGATTCCATCCGGCCATCAGCTGAAAGTGAAGAAGCTGAACAGAAAGTACCCCACACTTCAAATAATTCTCATGCGGCCAGATGATCCTTCCAAGCATTAACTTCAATCATTATGCATTCTCTCATTGTCATATTTTAATCATAATATATATATATATATATTAATTCTGCTGTCTTACTCATGATATATTGCTACTGATCATCATACATTATATATACTTGGTATAATTAATGCATCCGCGCTTCATAATCAATTTGGCATTTATAGACAAACCTAGATTGATCTTCAAATTAAATTTACACAAAGTTCTCTGATGGAGTTGCAATAATGTGGAGATGATGAGGACTGATCGTGAACGACGCTGTGGTAGTACTACTACTCATATATATATATATATATATTCTTAGTAGATAAATATTGTAGTTGCTCATGATCAGGTATATATATGCAGCCATTAAGTATATAACAAAGTACTACCGATTCATTAGAGATGTCATTGTTTGTTTGATGGATAAGCCATTATGCAGGATAAGGACAGAATAGTCTGTGTGAAGATTTTGAAAATCCTTCGACCCTGTTGAAACTATACAAAAACCACACCTTTTTTAAGACACGTCCATTCTACACACCTACATATATAATTCTGGATGGAATCCAGAAAAGCAGATTATTATATGTCGTAGTACCTTGGATTTTTAGTCTGTCATGAGTTATACTACCCTTTACTATATCCAAAAAAGGGGACCGAAAGACAAGAAAATGTAAAGGAGACAAGAGTGGAAAGACAACAGAAGATTAGAAAAACACTGACTAGGTGTTTGGGGTAGATGGCTAGGAAAGGTGGTACATGGGTGTTCCTCATCAGTGTCGATCAAAAGGCTTTATGGCACACAAACTCTCTCTCTCTCTCTCTCTCTCTCAAAAATACGCACGCGCCCTCACACTCACGATTAAGTCTTATTCTCCAAGTGTTGGGATATATTAAGACCTTGTAACTGTAAAACAGTGATACATCGTCCTTCGTTACATAGTACAGAACATCTATCGATCTCTACAACAATAAATATTTCATCTTTCTTGCTTGAAAACCCAAATTTCATCGCCCAGTACAAGGAGGAAGCTGTCCTCACGCACCAGTACTTTCTCCTTATGGGCCTTCCAATTACAGAACCACGTTCCCCTGATACTTCAACCATCATCTCATTTTCAGATGCTCAACCATGCCAAAAACACTTTTCGGGAATCCCAAAGTGGGGAGGACAACAAGAACAAGATCAGAAAAGCCCGCCAGGCTCAAATCCTGATCTTGTGTTAGATCTAAGCCTCTTCAGCAAGGATTCCAATCACGGTTCGAAGCCAGAACTCAATCTCATCGATTCAGTCGATGTAAACTCATCGAGAACCTCTTCGGACAATCCTCCAGGCCAAGGTAATGAAACCGAGCCCCGGGTTTTTTCATGCAACTATTGCCAAAGAAAATTCTATAGCTCACAGGCACTCGGAGGGCATCAAAATGCGCATAAACGAGAGCGGACACTGGCAAAAAGAAGTCAGAAAATAGGTGCAGCTTTTGGAAACCGATACCCTATCATGGCTTCTTTACCTTTGCATGGTTCTTTCAATAGGTCTCTTGGGATTCAGGTACACTCCATGATTCATAAGCCCTCCTATCAGTCATCTAACTTTGGCTCCCCTTATCTGTACGGACAAACTGGGTGGTCAAGACAGTCTATTGATCAACAACCAGCCATTGGGCGGCTTGCACCGGAGAATTTTCACACGGGAGTGGCAGTGGCGTCGTCCGGGACTGGTGGGGCTGTAAGACTCGATAGCAGCAGGAAGTTCGCTCCGGCAACTGGCGGAGGGTTTTGGTGGGATAGGGTTGGCCTTTTGAGGACTAAACAAGATGAGTTGCAGAAGCTTGACTTGTCCCTTAAACTCTAACTACATACATGACCACTCTCTCTCTCTCTCTCTCTCTCTCTCTCTCTCTCTCTCTCTCTCTCTCGTTAGTTGTTTTTTTTTTTTTTTTTTTGTTTAATTTTTCCCATTTATCTGTCTCCCTTGTCTTCATTGATTTAGAGGTGATTTTTCAATTTTATGTTCAGTTTCAACTTTTGTAAATGCTTTTTGGCTAAAGAACAAGATCAGATCACTCGGTAGCTTTGGCTTCGCAATTGATCATAACTTGGAAATTAATGATCATGCCCACGTCTATGCAGGAACTTTTGTAAATGCTTTTTGTCTAAAGAACAAGTGATTTGGTAGCCTCGGCTCCGCAATTCATTGTTAGGAAATTAATTACCAGGTCTACATATATATATATATATTTATATATATATGTACGTTTGGTTTATAGTGGAATTAATTTGGAAGTTGCTGATCTCATGTGATACCACACGCAGTAAATATTAACAGCTGTTATAGCTGTAAAATTAAAACTCGAGCGACCTGTAAAATCAGCTAACATTCTTTAATTTTGGAGGGCAATAATTCCTCAATGCTTTTAGCCATTAATGAATTAGCATTTGGTTTCTCAACAATACATGATGCAATAAAAGTACTCTATAATCTGGCCTGAGATTTAATTCTATCTTTTCCATTTTTTAACAAAGTTTTAAACTTTTTTAATCATTCATATTCATATGGGATTCGAATGCGAATTAATTTGGGCTTAGAGGAAGGTGGGGTTGATCCTAATGGCCAGGTATATGGATGGGGGCGCCTGAACCAGGTGACGTTCTGTACTGATGACTGATCTTTGATCAAAGGCTTGCTCATCGATGCATCCATCTAATTACTAACATGTGAGGAATGGTCCAAGATATGTGCTCATATTTGGAAGCTTATGGTTGTCATTCATTTTTCTAAAAATAAATTGTGATTTAATAAGATGGCCCACCAAATTTATATTAATCGAAGGGTTGTGGTTTCTCTGTGTGACAACATCTTTGACCCACTTGCAGTTGAATTAATAGACCATCTCTATTGGGATCAAAGAGGTAGGTGTAGCAAGCCATGTGAAAATAAGGCACATTAATGACCCTCAGCTATCCTATCACATCAGGAAATAATATATATAAGATAGATCATATATATATATTATATGCAGGGTAAATCTTTATTTTTTCCTAAGCTATAAGCTAGCTTTAGGTAAATCTCGATTGTCTTTATTTTCTTACCAAGAAGAATATTTATGGGTGGAGCCCACCTAATGGTGGGTCCAGATCTAGATCCTTGTGATTTGTACATGACCTAATATGATATTAGCAATCATAATGCAACATTAATATCTCCTAAAATTAAGATGTAAAGTAACTGAAATCTTGTTATGTGACAGTTAATTATCATAATATATAATCTCACACTAAGATGGGGTTGTGGATCAAGCTGGCCTGGTGACAGAAGGAAAGTCGCAGCACAAGTCTTGTCAATGAAACATATATATATATATATATATATGAAGAAAGTTGTGGTGCATCATGCTTTTGCTTTGCCAGTAGTACTTACTGTGTGATGAATCAGTTGGGCTGTCAACTTTTTTCGTGTTATACTGCCTTAGTCCTTACCATATTCCATTAAAATATTCCGTGCCTTCCATTCCATTTTGCCTTTCAATTAAGAAACAACTCAAAATTTCAAGTTGGAAAGAGACGCTCCAAAGATGCATGTGGAGCTATCACTTTGCTCGGATTAGGTGGGAAATTAAACCAACAACGGATCTTCTCACTTACCATCTTATGATAATTAAAGACGATATTTATTTATTATTTTTTTTGTCCCCCAGCTCTTATCTTTTTATTAAAACTTTCTTTAAAAAAAAAAAATACAGTACTGCTGCAATTGAACTCTTTGAACACTTCTTTTTGCGTACTGGATTATATATGCATGATAATGCATGGTCATCCAATAATAAGAATCCACAGCATCGATCGAGGGAGAGAAATCAGAGAGAGATTAATAAGGCAAATAATTCCAGAAGCAAATCATTCAAAATACCTGAGTTTTAGATTTAACAATTAATGATTATAGCATTAGTTTCAAAGACCGATATAAAAATTTAGGGAATGATGATAGACATACATGAATTCTTTTTCAAAAATGCTAAATGTACTTGAAAAAACTTACTTTTCTTCATGTTAGTTATTGATACGTTGAAAATCATAAAATTTGAAATTCAAAATTTGAATAAAAAAAAACTAATAAAATGAGTCTTGTAAGTAAAAGTGTAAGTAAAACTGTAAGTATATGTAACACTACTCATTCTTTTTATAATTTTTTATACAATTATGTTTTAAATAAGGATAATTTTTGTAAAATAACTTATAATATTAGTTATATAAAGGGTGGTGGAATATATAGTATATATCATTACTCTATAAATCTTTTAATAATTAAAAATGGAATAATACTTTGTTTTGAAAAATGCTTGGTATATATAGTATATAGTACATTTTTATTCTACTTAATTAATGTGGCATTAGATCTCCATCAATTTGTTTCTATATGAATTTTTTTTTAAAATAAATAAAGACTGATACAATAATTTATGAAAACTATCATATAATTAACACAGTATCATAACGAGAATAAGATATATACAAGTAGATGACTCAATTTAAATAATTAATTGTTTACATTGTTATGTGCCTTTCCTTTTTCTAATGATCACTAGAACCCCAAACAAGGTCCATCCCAATTGTCATAAGCGTGCTCTCAGCTAAAAGATGGAGTTTGTTTAATATATATATATATATATATTTATATATATTTCTACAGGATGATAATCATAATAACATAAAAAGCTTAGAATGTGGACTCTTTTGACACAATCGGGCAACGTACGTCCACCCGTTAATTTCATGGCACAAATACTTTTATTGCTCGAAGACCAATCCATTTACTCAAAAAGTCTCTTTACAGAACTCAATTTGCTTCAAACAAAAGGGGCCCCCTACTGCTCAATTAAATCTTTTTTTTCCCTACCCACAATTTAGGCTAGTTTGAATAATGAGAAGAGATAATTTTAAATGAATTAAATAAAATATTATTTTTTAATATTTTTATTATTTTGAGATTTAAAAAAATTAAATTATTTATTATATTTTATATAAAAATTTAAAATAATTATAATAATAAGATAAAATAAGATGATTCTCAATGCAAACTATACCTTACTTTCCTCGTATGTACCTGTTCTTTGCTCAGCCATCATACATAGAAAAGAAAAAGAAAATGTAGCCTTTGCAAATCCTAGTACTAGCTAGAGGTGGCAGAACCTGATGCAGAACGGCCAAAAAAATTAAAAAAAATGCTCACAATAAAGAGGACCCCATGCAAGTTTTGACCAATTGACACCATTCACAATAATGATCATATAATATGGTGGAGATTTACTGAGATTTTAAACATCTTTTCAATTGCAAAACGCTGGACCACCCTTTGGAAAATCTCTGTATCAGATCTAAAAAAGCCTACTAATTGCTCCAACATGGGCAGCAAACGTTGTCCTACTTAGATGTTGATTTGATTTGATCGATGACAGATCACTAATTTCATGAACTAAGTTGTCATAATTATTTGGTTTGATGATGAACAACAGAAGTGGTCAAAACTCCAACAGTTTGCTGCATAATACGACAGTAATAGTGGAGGACCTCACATCACTCTGTTCTTCTGAAGAAATGGATACAAAATGCAATGTCATCTCATTTAATAGAAATATTGCAATATTTCCATGATGTTCGTAGGTAAAAACTTAAACGCAATTCATGCTTCTTGCTTGACGTAACAAATATATAATTAAATGCAATAGGCTTCCGGTCGTTAAAGAAGATAGCTCAATTTGCCATTTTCCTTTGCGTTCTCTCTCTTTCCAAACACAAAACTTTCTGCGTTTCTTAGCATGGAAATTACCATCAGAATTGGGAAATTATAAGAGCCTAAGAGCGAGGAGGAACCAAAACATTACGCCCGTGCCCTATAAACTTCGTCACAAAACAAACATCGAAAGTGATTCTAAGCATAAAGTTTAGATTTTTAAGGCCTTTACCCTTGAGTGTACCAACTCTAAAGGTTTGTCGTCAATTTGCAGGGAGCACCTGTCTAGCCGAGTGATCTTATTTTGAAATAAAAGCAGAGATCATGGATCAAATTCACCTAGATTTAAAAGGCACGCTTCCGAATATAAAGGAAATCAAGTGAAACCTTAGAGAATTGTTAGTTAAGACAAAATTAATAAATCAAGTAAATGCTTCCATGGAGACAATTGTTACTCAAAGAATTCATACACAAAGCTTAGCCAAACAAAATGGGCATTGGCGGTGGCGATCATATGCATCACAATTTTCCATTGGGAAATGCACATATGATCCTAATAAACTCATCCACAACACTAAAAAACCAATCACTTCCCTTGACATTCAGTGAAAGATTTCACAGTTCCCATCCATCTAATAAACTCAGTTATATCTTTGTTCTTAATGTATTCATGTAAGAAAGCAGCAAGTTCATCATTTATACCCCTTGCTTCCAAAAATTCATAAAGCTAGTTTTGTAACTCATCATCCAATTCCCTACAACAAACCAATCGCAAAAGAGTTTTGCTAAACAACATCCTTACTGTAGCACAATCTCCACACACCGTTGACCTGTAATTGGTTTGTTTGTTTTTTTTCAAAATTAACCAAACGCTCGTTTTGAGATTTAGAACCCATTGAAATCAAAATGGGCATCCCCGCGTTCCCCCCGACAACCCCCCAAGCTTGGTTCTCTTCCACTGGGTTTCGTTGCACATCGCTTCATAGTAAGAACCGCCCGAAAGAAGTGTTATTTTTTTTCTCTCCATTCTGCTTCCCATTCCGTTTCTGCCATTGACAAGGGTAAGAACCAGCCGAAAGAAGTGTTTTTTTTTCTCTATTCCGTTTCCCAGCATGAATCATTTTGTGTGTTTTTGTGTTTTGTTTATGTTTTTTGTGTATTTTGATTGCTGATTTTGGGTATTTCTCTTTATTTCTTCTCAGTCTCTGTTTGTTTCTGTTTTTGGATGTGTGTTTGGTTGTTAAGAAAATGTAGGGAAGATCTGAATGAATTCTGTTCTTGGTGGTGGTTCCGCATTTACTTTATAGGATGTCATGCCATGCGACCCCCATGCTGCACCCGAGGATCTTGCACATTATAAACTCGGCAACTCTTTTCTTCGATTTAGATTTTCTGTTCTCCGTACTGGAAGATTTAGCCACTATTTGAAGTTTGGTTGTTATAATATGTGAATTTCCTTGAAGAATGAAACTTGGGATGGTGTTTTATACATACTGTTGTTACGTTTTAAGGTTAGATACTGAAGGTTGTAAGTAAGATTAACGGACACTAGGTGAGTAATGAAGTAATGCTCTGTTTTAAGCTTTCCAGTCTGAAGGTGGCGATCTGTCTAGATTTGAACCATGGGTAGGATGTGTTTAGGTGTTGTGATATGTACATAACTTGAATCTATTGAGTTTTGATAATAATTTGAAGAGTTTAGACTTTATTTTGAAGCTTTACAGAGTAGTAATGTCGGGATGGACTAGTTTATGTTGTGACAAATTTATTGGTCATTTCTAATAAAAAATTATGCAATATTCATTTAGTTGTATAGGTTGCTATATATCAAGCATTCAGTTATGTCTGGAAGAGGTCAATAATTTATAATAAAAGCTTCCTGAAAGGAACTTTTTTGAAATATTCAAGATTTTTCGGGAAAAAAAAATGAAAACATCATTCGTACACAAGGACATTATGCGTGGGTAGGGATAGGTTGATTTTAGATGTTGCAGAAGAGGTTAGGAGGTGGACTGATTTGGTTGGGATGATCCCAAACTAGATAATAGAATGGGAGATGGGTCATTCCTTGGAGAAATGGATGGATTTTCATATCGAAGTATTTTCTCTATATGTTAATTGAAGCAAGAATTTGTTAATTGTTGTACAAATTAATCAATGGCATTTATTGACAGTGCCTATTGGATTGAAGATTAGCACTGTACCTATACCTGCTAATAATTCACAAGGTTTAGGACACAGATGATGTTTAATGGGTGTTTATTAACGAAGTGAAAATAATAATATGACAATTAGAGACAAACCCAACACCTTTAAATGTGAAAATATTTAAATTTGGGGATATGAACTTGTCCTTTGCAAGGTGGAATCACAAGGTAAAAGGTTGATAATTATTATATTTTTTGCGTTGGACTGGGTATTCAAGAACTATGTTGACTTTAACAGCTTGTTATTTTTGGAGCAGAAAGATCATCATATTATTCATCACTTATCAAATCCACTCTCAATGATTTTAATAACAAATAATCAATTCAAACATCTAATTTAATTGCTTATCATCTTCCATGTCAAAATTTGAATACCATTTTTGTTCATACAATTTTTTTTATACATTGTGTGATTGAGATCTAATTCGAGCTTTTGTTGAAATAGTATGATGGGCGAGGACAAAGATAGAAGGCCACCCAGGCCTTCTACATCAATTTCAAAGACTCAGGTATAATACACATTAGTTATTTAAAACTGTCGTAGTATCTAATATTCTAGTCGTTTAGTTAATACATTGTTTATGTCTATATTACAGGATTAATATGGTTCGCTAAATTCATACTACCTGCAATATATGATGCCTCTACATCCGTACGCTTAGGGAAGCCAGGTAAACATATGTTTAATTTTTTGATTTTTTTTTTTATGTGTGCATTTGAGTCTTTCTAACACATTGTGTAATTATAGGATCTGACGATGACACCCTGCAGACCAACTGTGCCCTACTCACACTGCCATAGTGATTCATTAACTATGCCATGTAGTGCTAAAAGTGAAATGAATGTTGAACCTACATCACACACGACTGATCAAACTTTAGTATAATAAACTAACATAAATATAATAGAAATGCTAATCCCAATGTAAATATTATTGTCAAAAACTTCATCTGACATAAATATAGAGCCAAATACCAAGGGGATGAATGAAGTATGCTTTGATAATGATGAACGAGTTGAGCCTCCAAAATTTGGTATGGTGTTTTCTAATGATAAAGAGGTTCTAGCCTATTACAAACAGTATGACAAGCAAGAGGGTTATGGTGTTATTACAAAAATGACGAAAAGAGAGGTAGATGGGAGTGCGAAGTATGTGACGATTGGTTGTGCCCGTGGCAGTAGGTACTATCCTAGTCATAGTAATTTATCAAGGCCACATTCAACAATTAAAACGGATTGTAAGGTAAAGTTAAATGCTCACTTGGTGAATGGTGTATGGGTTTTGACCACTGTTGATCTTGTTCAAAATCATAGTATTGTTAGTTCATAAAAGTCTAGATTTTTTAGTGTATAGAATGTATCATGCTTAGGTATGGGATGCCTTGATGTTTTACCTTACTGATTTTCAATCTCCTTTATCCTATTTTAGAATGCATTCTTTATAGGAGAAACTCTAGCCAATGAGATCAAACAATCTCATGCCTTTTGTCATGGTTTTTGGATAAATATATGCTAACTCATGAATTGGAGAGCCAATGGGCAATTGGCAACCATAAGATGAGACCAGCTATCTAGAATTTGATCAATATCAATGAATCTAACTAAATAAACAGAGACAACTTGCCGCAGGTATCAAAAAAGGAGAAAAATGTGTCATGGATTTGTCCCCTAGTTACATCCCTCATTTCATTCAAATCCATTAATCAGAAGATTCAGAACTTCATTTCATTGCATATAGATAAAGGCTATATAAAACCTCATTCTATTGCATATTAATCAGAACCTCATTCAAATCTCTCATTTAACTAAAGCAAAATATAGTTTGGGCTGTCTAAGCAGCACCTCATTCCATTGCATATAAATAACATATTCCCTACTTTACAAGTATTATTTAACATTTACAACTCAACATACAACTATGGAATGAAATACACCAGTTCAATTTTTAAAATAAACAACAAGAATGTATTGTACTTCTCTAACTTGAGTGTAAACAAATACAACAACAAAGACAAAACCAGCAGCTGAAGCCATTATTTGGCTGCAACTATTTCCATAAATGTTCAGTCCTGCAAGTGTCCAAAGTGCCGTCCAATCCCATTTTCAGATATCCATCACTATTTTTGTAGAAAAAATAGATAAATATATATATATGAGGGTCTGGATTCAATTTCTAGCAACAAACAAAAGCAGATCCTAACAATACCTGTAGTCCAAATAACAACTCCATATGGACATTATTCTTGTGTCCCATCCCCATCAAATACACAGGAAGCTTAATACAACAACACCAATACAACTATTTTTTCTTTGTGAGATTCTATTTTATCAGCAACCAAATGTATTAATAAGTGATACGAAAGAAATGGATCCTTCTATTTGGAGACAATAAAGGGATTGGGAGTATAGCTATTCTTTTTTAACAAGAAAAAGAAAAGAAATTGATCAAATGAGTAGTGCTGTTGACTATCTACCAATGAAAAAATCAAGGCAAAAAAACAATTCAAATAACAAATAAAATTTAAAATAAAGAAAAGGCTAAAGTGAATCAAATTCCAATATTATGTTGAAAATTTTGAATCCCATATCAATATTAATGGCGATAACTTCAGAATCCTCTACTCAACACCACCAATTTTTTCCAAAAATACAATCTCATCAAGAAAAGGGAAAAGAGAAAAGAGAAAAGAAACAAGATGAAGTAGACGAAGCCAAAAAACAAAAAAAAAAGATACTTTATTTGAAGCCAATATAATCAAGAAATGTTTAAGAACACTTGAACATCAAACCCATCCTCCTCACCAAGAAAATGAAACACGTAGCAAAGAAACGATATTCTTTGTTTGCATTTTGTGGGTAAGGGGTCGAATTTTTTTTTTTTTTTTTTATAGGTAAAAAGAAGTTTTATTGATCCACGTAAATAGACAAAGCCCGAGTACATAGGAAGTATACAAGAAATAGCCTAATTACAAACTACATGCTACTGATAAAAGCGTACAAAACATTAAGACAATCTCATGGAAATCTTTGATTCCTCCAAAGTGCTCTAACAATGCCAGACAATCTAGTGCCACTTCTGGAGGAAAGAAACGCCGATTTAAATTTGAAAGCGGTAGGTACTTTGTGTGAGGGTTTTGTGAAGAAATGCTGATTTTTGTCAGGATTTTGTGAGAGGACTCTGTAAAATCACTCAACCAGTGATCCAGGAGAGAGGTCAGAAGAGATTCTGTGTGAGGGGTTGAATTTTTTCTAGGATTTCATGGGTGAGAGAATGTTTGGGTGAGGAATAAGAGAATTTTTTCTTCTAGCCTTTAAGGGCTGAGAGAATAGCGGGGCTGTGTAATAGTTACGGTGTAGTGGATGAATGTAAAATAGGAAAATGAATATGAATGGATACTGGAAATGGCAAATAGTGTATTCATAGAAATGATAATGAGGCCTGCTTCGAGGGAGGCTCCTCCAAATTCAGAAAGTACAGAATATTCCAGATGATTTTTCATAACAAACTCTGTCAGAGTGACAGACCTAAATAGTATTGAAAACAGGAAATGACTAAACTACCCTTTAACACATCATGGGCTAAAACTATTGCAGTAAAAATAAAAGAAATCAAATAATATTGTAGTCCATTAGGAAAGACTTCCGGCCCACGTTCCTTGTCACTTAAGCCCGAACTATCTCCTTCTTCCGGCCCATGAAGCCCAGAGTTACACTTATCGATTTAGGGATCTATCGATCTGTTCTTCCCCAATTCTTCATCTCTCCTTATCACGTCGTACGCCCACTTGATTGAGCTGCATAATTGCATATTTTATCTATTTAAAACCAATAATTTTTAATTGTTTTATTATTTTATCATTGGTTTTAGATGGATAAATTGATTAAGAGGCATAAATCCAAGTTGTGAATTAAATTGATTAAAAGCATAGTTTATGCTTGATTTTATAACTTGTGATTTATTTG
>QEOT01122951.1:11489-41127 GCA_003123785.1 Pterocarya stenoptera
TTTTTTTTTTTTTTTCTTGATATGGTTTTAAGCATAATCAACAATACCCTCGAAACCATCAAGAATATCCTTGATAAATTATTCCACTGTATCTCAATGACATGTAAAATTCATGCCACATCTGCTTATTCGATTGAAACTAAGATGAATAAACTAGCTGAATATATATATATATATAAATAAATAATGGCTCAAACTGCATCAAGCAATTGGATTGTGAGTGCAATTTGTTCTCATTATACATGAATATGCTTCATAGATTAAGACTCTTTGGTGAAAAGATGATTATGCACATGAAGCTGTATTAACATAGAGAATATCGACACCTCACCAAAGGCCGCTGCAGAAGAAACCTTAGGGAAACCGTAGGCTTTTCTGTTCGTCATTCTCTCAAGTTGTATAATTGTTTTATTCTTCCAGATTCTTCTACAAACTATGTATAAATATCCCTTGAAATGAAATACAATATATCAAGGAATTCAGTGGTAAAACCTAACTCTGATATGGTATCAGAGTAACTGACTCATAGTCCCTCATCCATGGCATCGGTCTCCTCCCCTTCTTCTCCCAACCCTTCCATTATGTCTTCATTCTCCCATAATGTCACAACAAAATTAAACACAGAAAATGACCTTTTGTGGAAGGTGCAAATTACTGCATACTTGCGAGGTTAGGATCTCTACCAATATATCGATGGTAGCTTGATCTGTCCCTCAGAAGCTATACTTGAGGCATCCTCTTCTACTCCACGACCCAATCCCAAGTTTTCTTCCTGGAAACACACTGACCAACAAGTGCTAAGCACTCTCTCTCTTCTCTCTCAAAATCTGTCATTGGCCATGTGCTTAAGCACTTCTCGTGCATTATAGCTCTCCCTTGCTTCCATGTTTGCATCCCACTCTCAGGCCAAACAATTTCAAGCACGTTGTCAGCTGGCCAACCTCACTCAAGGTGACCAAACTATTATAGATTTTTTCAGTAAGGTGCGTTCCCTTGCTAACATTCTTGCCACAATAGGAACCCCACTACCAGATCAAGAGTTTGTCACTTATCTTCTCACGGGGCTTGGTTCAACTTATGAATCGTTTGTTACTTCCATAACTACACGAGCTTAGCCCATCTCTTCTAATGAACTTTATCAGTTGTTGCTTGTCCATGAAATCATATTATCTCATATAGCAAAGACTACAAGTTCCATGGAGCCTTCAATCAACTTCATCAATACTGGCAACCATGGACGTAACTTCTTTAGAGGAGGTTGAAATGGTAGAAATGGTCGCAATGTTTACTCAAATCGTGGTGGTCGCTTCTTTTACAATCAGTCACCTGCTCCATCAAATACGTCTTACAATCAGCGACCAACATGTCAGGTCAGTCACAAAACAGGCCATGTTACCTTGCAGTGTCGGCATCGTTTCGATCATAGCTACCAATATGCTGCTCCACCTTCCTTCTCAGCAAACTACACAAGCCCTCAACCTCAAGGTTTCTTAGACAATACATGGTACCCTGATTCTGCAGCGACTCACCACATTACCCATGGCTTTGACAACCTTAACCTCTTCTCTGAGTCGTACAATGGTAATGATCAAATTCAGGTTGGTGATGGCTTGGGCCTCTCCATTCAAAGCACTGGTGATTCCTCTCTATTTTATCTTTCTTCCTCATTCTTATTGCGAAATCTTCTTCACGTTCCAAGCATAACCAAAAATTTAATCTTTGTTTCTAAGTTTTGTCAAGATAATCATTGCTATTTTGAATTTCACGCCAACTTCTTCTCTGTGAAGGACATAGCAATGGGCAAGTCCCTCCTCACAGGTCCAATCTGTGATGGTCTTTATGTGTTTCCCTCCCCTTTCACGACTCCATCGCTTTCTATCCTCTCTCAGTCAGCTCATATCGACGAACATACTACCGTAGCTCAGTGGCATTTTCGGTCGGGACATCCTCATCACTCTGTCGTCTCCAACATCTTGCGCACCACCTGTTTGAAGATTTCTTCCAACACCTCTAAATACAGTTGCCTCGATTGCCCACTTGCTAAAAGCCACCAACTACCGTTTGTGTCTCACTAGGTCTCTTCCACTAGGCCTTTAGAGCTTGTTTGTGCAGATGTTTAGGGCCCGGGCCCGTCTGTTTCTAGATTAGGCTACAAGTACTATGTATCGTTTGTTGATCAATTCACCAGGTTCACCTGGTTTTATCCATCAAAATTAAAGTTTGATGTTCTTCATGTTTTCTCCATTTTTTTACCTTAAGTCGAACGTCTTTTCACTACCAAGCTTGTTGCACTACAAATTGATAGGGGTGGGGAGTTTAAATCTCTCACACCCGAATATCAAAAACTGGGTATTCATCATCAATTTTCCTGTCCACATACCCATCAACAAAATGGGCTTGTGGAAATGAAACATTGGCATATTGTAGAAACTTGGCTTGCCCTTATGGCCCATGCCTATCTCCCTCCTCATTTTTGGACTGAGGCTTTTGAGACCGCTGCTAATCTCATTAATATCTTACCATTTCCTACTCTTCAAAATAAATCTTTATTTTTTCAAGTTTATCATCGTCACTTTGATTATTATTTTTTAAAAGTGTTTGGTTGCAAGTGTTTTCCCAATTTACGCCCTTATAACAAGCAAAAAATTAACTTTTGCTCTGTTCCATGTCTTTTTATTTGTTACAATTCTATACATAAAGGCTATCATTGTTTGGACCTCACCACTCAACACTTGTATATATCTCGGGACATTCTATTTCATGAAGACGACTTCCCCTACTCTAACTCACGGCCCATCACAACTTTTTCTCCTCCTATTCCTTCAAACCTGTCCACCAGTAACTCTTCACAAGCCTTTTTACCTCTACTATCCAAATCAATTCTTGGCCCAAGCCTAGGCCTGCAACTTACATCTCCTTCAGTATCATTACCTACCTCCCCCGAAATCCCTAATTCCTTTACCTATTCTTCTCCTTCCCGAACCATAATCCCCAATCTCTTTCCATCAATTTCTTCGTATCAAAACCCTAATTCCCAATCTCATCCCATTCTCACTTCACCACGTTCCCCCATTATCACTCGATCCCACACTCAGTCCTCTCGTCCTCGTGTTCGTATGGATGGTACCATCCCATATCCTTCTCGAGCTTGTCTCACTACCACTGCACACACTCCCGAAAATCCAACCAGTTATGTAGCAGCTTCAAAACACTCAGAATGGCAAGATGCCATGCAACAAGAGTTCTGTGCCCTTCTTCAAAATCATACCTGGATTTTGGTTCCCCCAATCCCTCTGCTAATATACTTGGTTGCAGGTGGGTACGTGTAACGTACAAAATTACGGGCTGATGGTTCCATCGAGAAGAGAAAGGCGAGACTTGTAGCCAAAGGCTACCACCAACAGCTTGGTATCGATTTCCATGAGACCTTCAATCCCGTGGTCAAAGCCCTACCATTCGACTCGTTTTATCTATTGCGGTTGCCCGTGGTTGGCCTCTCAGACAGATTAACATTTAGAATGCCTTCCTTCATGGAACACTCCATGATCAGGTATTCATGCAACAACCCTAAGGTTTTATAGATCCTTTGCACCCCAACTATGTTTGTAAATTGCAGAGCAATTTACGGCCTCAAGCAGGCCCCTAAGGCATGATTTGCCCAGTTGAGCACTTGGTTACTATGATACGGTTTTAAGGCTTCTCAAGCTGATGCATCATTATTCATACTTAGTCATGGTGATCTACACATGTATCTCCTAGTCTATGTTGATGATTTTATAATTACTGCTTCTCATGCCTTTGCCATTGATAAATTCATTCATGACTTAAGTGAAGCATTCCCTGTTAAAGATTTGGGTAGTCGGTCCTACTCCCTAGGTCTGGAAATTATTAGGTTGAGTGATGGTCTACTGCTCTCTCAACAAAAATATATTAAGGACCTATTATCTCGTGCTAACATTCTGCAAGCCAAGTCTATCACATCTCCCATGGCAGCATCTTTGAAACTATCTAAATTCGACTCACCTAGTTTTGATGATCCTACACTGTTTCGAAATTTGGTTGGAGGTTTGCAGTATTTATCACTTACTAGGCCTGACCTTTGCGGTAAACAAGATGTGCCAATTCATGCATGTACCCAAATTACCTCATTGGACTGCAGTAAATAGAATAATGAGTTACTTGAAAGGCATTATAAATCATGGTCTATTTTTCTACTCACAATCCTCATTTAAACTTCAAGCTTATTTGAATGCGGACTGGGCTGGCTGCCTAGATGATAAAAGATCAATTGGTGGCCTTTATGTTTATTTGGGCAAACATCTAATTTCTTGGAGTTTCAAGAAGTAACACACTGTTGCAAGATCGAGCACGGAAGCAAATACAAGGCTGTAGCTTCCTCAGCAGCAGAGTTAATCTGGCTACAGACACTCATTTCAGAACTTTGACTACCTTTAAATCAAGCTCCAACAATCTGGTGTGACAATATTGGAGCCACTTACTTGCCTGCAAATCCAGTCTATCACTCTAGAACAAAGCATATGGATATTGACTTCCATTCTATTAGAGATAGAGTTGCGGCAAAGACATTAAATATTTCTTTCATCAGCTCAAAGGATCTGATTGCAAACATCTTTACAAAGCCACTTGTAGCCAACACCTTTTTCAAATTAAGGACGAGTCTCGATGTTGTTGACACTCCCTTTGCCTTGAGGGGGCATATTAACCAAAGGTCACTGCAAAAGAAACCTTAGGAAAACCGTAAGCTTTTCTATTAGTCATTCTCCCAAGTTGTATAACTGTTTTATTCTTCTAGATTCTTGTACAAACTATGTATAAATATCCCTTGAAATGAAATACAATATATCAAGGAATTTAGTGGTAAAACCTGACTCTGATAAGCCACACTAAAATACGAGTTAAGGAAGGTTACAACAATGCGATTGATTTAAGGGGTCTTAATTTGCCTAATAGAAATGGAACAAAAAAAGGATTCTTTTCACTTGCAAGTCGGGTATGGAGAGACCAAAGAGGATGCTGGATGCAACCTATATACTCATACTGAAGAGAAATGTTTGATTCACGATCGAAGAGATCTCACATTAGTAAAGTCATGAAGAGATTAACTGATGTGGCTTATGTGGTGCATTAGATTACAAATATCTTTTTACTATAAAATGGATCTAATGTATCAAATTTAATCTTTATAAAATCTCTTTGTGAACCTAGCACTTCTCGGTTCTCAATATTAAATAAAGAAAAATCTTACTACAAACTATCATCTCACTTTTATCCCTATATGATAATGTGGCCTTCTCCATCAACTTTTGAATTTATCTACTTTTCAATAAGAGATAATTCAAGGTTGATAGAAAGTGTCACCTTTATAAAGTGGGACGAGAGTGGAATACTGGTGTTAGTACATATCCGCAGCATATCAATGGCGTGGATGTGTCCTCCAAACTTGCAAATATAATTTTTTTCATCTATAGATAATTTTCGTTTACTAAATTGCATCTGTATTCACACATAAAAACAATCCAAAAACCAAAACACATTTCATAACAATTCAAAAACGCCTTTTCAAATCTCATAAAAACCTCTCTAAAACTTTTTCAATCTCCCAAAAACGAAAAGTATCTCTGAAATTTTCTCAAAGATTTCATAAATTTTTAAAAAAAATCTAAAACCCAAACAAGAATCTCGGGGAAGAGGCAAAATATATTCGGCAATAGAAGAAGGCAAATAGCTCAAAACTTTTAATTTCAATTTTATATCTCCATGGATGTCTTTTAGTTTTGGTCTACTGCTGCGATATAAATCCATTTGCATTTGGAAATTATAACTAATTTGCTTGAAATTTTAAAAATATCAAATTAATCTCAAAGTAAATGTAAGATTGAAATATAGTGAAAATAACAATAAAAAAGAAAGAATTAGCCTAATTTGTTTTCGCAGATAAAATAAGATGATCGAGTTGAGATAAAAGTTAAAAATTGAATAAAATATTACTAGAAAATATATTTTTTTAATATTATTTTTACTTTGAGATTGAAAAAAGTTAAATTATTTATTTTATTTTGTATGAAAATTTAAAAAAATTGTAATGATTTGATAAGATAAATTGAAAAATTTTATAAAAACAAACGAGGCCTTATACTTTCCATCACAAACTATTATCCAATTTGCGATCATTAGGGGTGTGCATCCGGACCGGTTTTTTTCCCGGTCCGGTGCGGAACCCGGAAATCCGGGTGCATCCGGGCGGTTATCCGCCCGGATTACACCCGGGCGGTTAAGGAGATTCCGTATCCGGTTATATGACCCGATTATCCGTAACCGGGTCCTTTAAAATGAAAAAAAGGGGCCTTTCTCGTCTTTGTCTTCTCGAATCGCCAGGGTTTGCAATTCGCACTTCGCCGTTTCTCGTCTTCTCGAACACACTCGTCTTCTCGAATACGCTTTCTCTCTCGAAGTCCTTGCAAACTTGCAGTTTCGTCTTCTCGAAGGCCTTCTCTCTCAAGGCTCTGTTCTCTCTCGGAGGCTACCATCCATATTCTCTCTCTCTCAAAGCTCGTAAGGTATCTGATTTCTTTTAACTTTCTTACGTTATATGCCGTTTCAGCTCAAAAATTGGACTCGAAAATTTTATATTTCCCCGTGGGAGATTAGGCTGATTAGCCTTTTATGAACTTTTACGGACTAAACGTTGCTCTGTTTTTCACATGGGATTTAGTTTTAATCATTGTTTTTCACATTTCCTTTTGTGGCATTTAACAATATCAATCTCTATTTTTTATGGTGGTATTAGATGGGCAGAGATTGTATTTATTCCGTATTACTGGGCTTATTCTGCTCTTGTATTTGTGGCATTTAACAATATCAATCTCTATTTTCATACTTTGTATTGTAGTGTTCTGCTCTTGTATTTATTCTGTGTTACTGGCTTATACTTTGTACTTTCAACTATATTAATTGAACTTTGGGACTGGGATTGTAGCAGTAGTTTATATTCATAGAGATATAGAATTGCAGCCTGACTTTGTTCTCATTTTTTGATCGATTCTCATTAATATTAAAAAGGCACTATCTAAATAAATAGGGAGTATAAATCAGATATCTAATGCTAGAAACTATTTTTATTTGGATGTTGGCCCACGATAGTCCTAGCCTTTCTAATCTTATAAAAAATAGAGATATATCTAACTAGAGAAAGTAAAAAGAGTCGAGAAAATGTTGAAAGTTAAAACTAGAGAAACATAAATGGGCAGCCAGCCACAAGAGAGTATTTTCAATAAGAAAGCTTTGATATCTTCCATTGTCATTGTGTTGTTTTCGAAACTCTTAAATTTCTTTCTCACCAAGGAACCACATTAGGCATTTCGGAATCATTATAACTTGCCATGATCACTCACAAATTGACCTTTCTAGCACACTAGTAGATCTACCACCTGTCCAAGTCTCACCCAGACGAGCCCATAGAGATCAAAAGCTGCTTTCTCATTTATAATTGATATCTGCTTCTGGATGAACAAAACTCAAATAATTGGTTTATTGCTTTTTGAAGTGCGCAGTACTGTGTCTGGGTGATTTTGAATATATGTACTAGAAATTTAACTTGGCTTTGGGCATTCTCTTGCTTTGAACTTTTGCATCTTCTCTTCACATTTGGTTATCTAAATGTTGTCCTGTTTAAAAACCTTTTGTGTAGCATATGATATTGGTGGTCGGACTTCTAATGCATTTTGTATTCTTTGGCCTTATCATGTTTGATGTGCATTGTTGTGGAGATCTTTTATGGCTTCTGTTTATGGTGGCAGATTCGTTGAGGTACACCTCTTTATCAGTTGCCCTGGCAGTTGTGTTTCTTGTTATTACTGTTGGAATTTTTATCATGAAGTTGATAAGTGGAGGCATTATGAGGCCTAGATTGCTACCTGATGTNTGTTGAGGTACACCTTTGCTTTATCAGTTGCCCTGGCAGTTGTGTTTCTTGTTATTACTGTTGGAATTTTTATCATGAAGTTGATAAGTGGAGGCATTATGAGGCCTAGATTGCTACCTGATGTCAGCGATCTTCCGTCATTCTTCAACGTCTTCACTGTAGTCCCTGTTCTCGTTACTGCTTATATCTGCCACTATAATGGTATGCAAGATGCTTACCCAAATTTCACAGATCTTATTTTCCTGCATCCTGGTGTTTCTGTTGGAATGGGATCAATGGGGTGTCTTAGGGTGATGAATGTTGAGATGAAATAGACCCCTCCCCCCAACAAAAAAAGAAAAAGGAAAAAAAAGCATCCACAGAAACGTAAGAAAAGAAATGGAAAGGAAAGGAAGAAAAAAAGGATTACTTGAATCTCCATCCTTCCCCACCCCCAACCAAAAAAGGGACCACGTAGACTTTGTCAGCCAGCCGTGGTCAAGTTCTGGTTGAACTCAGTTAATCTAACAGTAANAAAAAAAAAGCATCCACAAAAACGCAAGAAAAGAAATGGAAAGGAAAGGAAGAAAAAAAATGATCACTTGAATCTCCATCCTTCCCCACCCCCAACCAAAAAAGGGACCACGTAGACTTTGTCAGCCAGCCGTGGTCAAGTTCTGGTTGAACTCAGTTAATCTAACAGTAAATTATGCATAGTTCAGGCATTGCTTCTGTGCAACATTTTTCTTTTTTGCTTCTATGAAACTTGGACCCTTCCCATTCTTAGAACTTTTTCTTCGGTTTTTTGAGCTTGTGAATAGCAAGCACAATCAGTTTATTATGTGTCAACGAAGAGAGAAGAAAAGAAGTGTTCCCTGTATCCAACTTCTTGTGAATCTTAGCTCTGGTTGCACAGAAGACCTTACCTTTTAACTATGAGGTATGGTTTCTAGGATTGGAATAAGCTCAAGACATTTGATTGATATGGAAGATTTCATTATTTTCATGTTTTTTCTCCTCTCAAATTGGAAGAATATAAATAACAAGAACTTATTTCCTGGACACTTCATTTGCAGTTCACAGCATAGACAATGAACTTGAAGATTCTACGCAGATAAAAGGGGTTGTGCGAACTTCACTTGCCCTGTGCTCATCTGTGTACATAATGACAAGCTTGTTCGGGTTCCTTCTGTTTGGTGATGCAATTCTATATCTCTATGAATATGAACTACTGCTACAATCTGCACTTAAATTTCCCCCCAATTCCAGATTCAAGAAGTGAAGACTAATGCATGTTGTTCTTTGTAAATTTATGTTTTAGTTAATTAGTTGTGATGTATTAATATTTCTTTTGTTCTTTGTAAATTATGTTTTAGTTTAATTAGTTGTGATGTATTATTATTTCTTTTATTTTTTGTAAATTTATGTTTTAGTTTAATAGTTATGATGTATTAATATTTCTTTTGTTTTTTATAAATTTATGTTTTAGTTTAATTAGTCGTGATGTATTATTATTTATTTTATTTTTTGTAAATTTATGTTTTAGTTTAATTAGTTGTGATGTATTAATATTTCTTTTTTTCTTTGTAAATTTATGTTTTGCATTGTGATGTAACAACAATATTATTTATTTTGTATTTTTATTTATTTTGTTCTTTAATTTATTTTTTTATAAAAATCTTTTAAAAAGTGTTTAAATTATGTTCTTAAAAAAATCTGGACAATTTAAGCATTTCAGAATTATTTAAAAAAAAAAGTTCTATAAAACATTTTTTTAAGTTTTAAAGTCTTTTAAAAAAAAAACAAATTAAAACCGGATTATAATCCGGATATCCGGTTACAATCCGGATATCCGGATTGAATCCGGTTATCCGCCTGGGTTAAATCCGGATTAATTCAAGAGAATAACCGTCTGGATTTTAGCATCCGGATCCGAATCCGGTTATAGCCGGATATCCGGATCTGGATCCGGTTGAACACCTCTAGCGATCATGTAGTACCTAAACTACCAAAATTGATCAGAAGTTGCATTATCCACCAAGTTTTTCGAAAAATATCGCCTTTTGTACAACACTCGTCAAATTAACTGAAAATAAGTAACAAGGGACAATCTTAAAATCATGCTTTTTTAGAAATTCAATGTAGCAATGTCAAAATTTTTTATATTGAGGTACCGCGTTGCAAGCTGACTAGCTATTAAGAGCATCTTTATTAGAGTCTCTATATCTCATATATCTCTATAATTTGAGGATAATTATAAGATTTTCTCCAAAATTTCCTCCTCATTGGATTCCCCATTTTAGGGGAAATGTTTAAGAAATGAATAGTGATTCCCCATATTCATTCCCCAATTCATTTTTATCAATATTTTATTCATTTCAATTAAATTAATTCTTCTTCCAATCATCTACATTTTCTCTCATATTCATATTTGTTATAATTTTAAATAATAATTTTAAAAATAATTTAAATAACTCCGAAAATATTAAAAAAAATATGAAAAATAATTTAAATTTTATTTAAAATATTCATTAGAGTAATAGTTCAAAACATAAGAAAAAATATTGAGTAGTTAAATTTGTAAATGGAAGTGAGAGAAAAAAGTAATAAAGAAATAATAGAGAAATATTATTTTAATAGAATAGAGATAGGGATGGGGAATGGAATGTAGAAGGTTTTTGAAAGATAAGTAAAATTTAGAGAAAAGTTTTAGGGAATACACATTTTAGCTAAATTATTGAGAATTTTATGGGGAATCCAATGAGGATGCTCTACGTACACCTAAATAATTTAGCTCAGTTAACATGAATATTTCTAAATTGAGAAAATATATTTACAATCATGAATTGTGCAACCGTTGCGTAATCGTTTTAAAAAAATTTTATACATTGCAATTATTGAACATAATTGAGGCCTCGTTTGGTTACGCAGCTTAAAAGAGATGAGATAAAATATTATTTTAATATAATTTTTGTTTTAAAATTTTGAAAAAATTAAATTATTTATTATATTTTGTGTAGAAGTTTGAGAAAGTTATAATGATTATATGAAATGAGATAAAATGAGATAGTTTAGTTTTGTATAACCAAACCAGCCCTCAGAGTTTGATTCAATTTTGGCGAACCTAAATATGATTGGATTAACAATCAAGATATTATTAGGTTAGCTTGCAAACTTATCAGTTAACCCGAATAAACTCAACTAAAGAAAAAAAGGAATAATTTGCACCCTTGAGTGAGAACTTAAAATCCCAAATGACACCAGTGATCCCATAAAAATAAACTTACAAACTGTCGTGATTTGATATGATACGTTAGATTATAAATATATTTTTATTGTAAGAGTAGATCTAACGTTTATGATGCTATGTCATTTGTAAATATATTTTTATGAAATCTCTTTGTAATTCTCTTTTCTTTAAAAATTTCCTTACACACTCAACCTAATTATCCTAACCGCAGGATTGATCAAAATTCTTCATTCCGAATGTAAAATCTCCAATTATACCGGCCGACATTGCCGGTTTAAGTGATTTCTTATCTCAACCACTTTAGAAAAAGAAAATAAAAAGTTTCCTACATGTTGGATTCATAATATCATAGAAAAGATAATACTACAAGTTGTTTTCATCAGCATGGAGTGCAATACAATTAAAGGATTGGTGTAGCTGCAACTCACAGTACATGAAAATCTAAAAAAAAATTAATCATTTGCTATACAATCTTTGCTTCCCTGAGAGATTGAAACAGAAAGAAAGAATCAAGAATCTCATCCCTTTCTTATGCAACTATAGTCTTAAAGCTTCTTTAAGCCCAATGCTGAAACTATTTTCCATGCCTCTCTTACCACCATTTCCTGTTTGCATCATGGCCACAAACTCATTGTAATCTATGCGTCCATCCTGCAAAATTAACAGAATCACACCAAAAAAATGTTAAAATTACACATGAAATGCATCGGAGTGTTAGAATATGGTTTGGATTCAAAGATGAGATGAGATGGTTTTAGATGAAAGATGAAAGTTAAAAAAAAAATTGTTAGAATATTATTTTTTAATATTATTATTATTTTAAAATTTGAAAAAGTTGAATTGTTTATTATATTTTGTGTGAAAATTTGAAAAAGTTGTAATGATGAGATGAGATGACCTTTAACCATAGCAGGTGAAAATTATGAACTTAAAATTTTATAATTATTTTTTTGGCTTTTCTTAGCTAACAATAAGGTCCATATCTCAAGCCATCCCACAATTCCAAATGCCTGATCACCATGGTAGGATGACCTTAACTTTTTAAATACAACTAGTTTTCATCTGAAAAAACCGTTCGTCAAGCCCAACCAAAATGATTTTCAAGTTTTCTCAACTGGGTTTTACCAAGTTACCAGGTTAGGCAAACTAGACCATGCATTGTTGAGTCAAAAGTTCCAAAGAAGTGGTCTATATATGCCTAGTATAAATGTGGGATATAATAAAAGAAAATACTCACATTGTCCTGATCAACTTCTTGGATAATCTCTTCCAGGCGAACATCTCCAATGCCAAACTCCTCACAAGCTTTTTGAAGCTCATCAGGCGTAATATAACCACTTCCATCCTTATCGAAGTACGAAAAAGCTGCAAATAGATGATCTTCTCTCTCGATTTTGTTCAGATGCAATGTTGCAGCAATGAACTCCCCGTAATCAATGGTTCCACTGTTATCTATATCTGCCTGCAATTCAGTAACTAAGTGTATTAAAAAAATAATTCTTAACGCAGCATTATTTCCTCGTCATAAGTCAGAATACAGGGAATAACACAGGATTCCCGCAAACACTCTTAACCTATTTTCATGTTCTTACCAATAGCCCATTGGTGCAATGAGACTAGAGAGGTTTTCCAAGCAATCTACTATGTTTTGGAAGGACAGAGAATAGTATACTGATGTCCACATATATATAATAATAGAAAGAAAAAGAAACTTGTACCCCTTCAAAGTAGTAACCCTCACCCCAATCAATGCAATCATCAATGGCTAAATCCTGCTTATCCAAAATAATATGGCATTACTTTAAGGGGGTAAGAATCAATGGATTTTCATTTTCATAAAGTTACGTTTTGGCAGGGGCGGGGGTAAGAATATCCCGTGTGCAGTTTATTTCAAATACAAGCATTACTACTCTGCTATTTGTCTTCAGAGGCACTTTTTCTTCTTTTTCCAGCAATTTGCATAATATCAATTATTGCGACTTGGAGTAGCTCTAATACTTGGATCCAAATTAATCTAATACTTACCGCTTGCATTAGATCATAAATTTCAGACTCCTTAAGATTAGCTCCTACTCTTTTCATACCAGCCTTAAGTTCTTCAAAAGTGATTTGACCACTATTATCCGCATCTATCATCTTAAACATCTCTTTTAGACCAGCTATCTCTTCTTCAGATAAACTCTCTGCAATGACCTGCAGAGAACAAAGATAAGAGAGAAAAAATGTCATTCTATCTAACAGAAAATCAAACAATATATTCAATCTGTATTATGTACAAATTGCATCTGAATACATTAGTTTATGTGGCAAGGCTAACGATTGAGCTATTCAATGATCTTATATTCAAAAACCTTCAGCTTTTCCACGGACACTTACTCTAAGAGCCAATTTCTTGAGCTTGTTCATGGCAGAAAATTGCTTCAAGCGACTTAAAACTGCAGAATCAAGAGGCTTGTCAGGAGCAACTCCATCAACTTGAACCCAGGGATGACCTGACAGGAATTTGAACCATAGATTAGCCACTAAAAGAAAAACCTGACCAAAACCTACATAAAGATCATAGGATTTATGCAAGCACAAAGAATGACAATGATTCGAGACAAAAGGCAGAAGCAGATGATTTTGTCATTCTAAAGAGTTTTCAATAAAGAGGGAAAATAAAAAAGAAAGTAAGGACTGTTCCAAATTAAATATGAAGTAACCAACAAACCAGGCCTAATCACCTCAACAACCTTTTCAAGGGTTCAGCAATTTAATGATCTAAAACAGACCTTAAAAGACGAAAAAAACAAATCAATAGTAGTTCTCTGTCAATATTTTGAAAAACAACTCACTTTGAATGAAAAGTCTTATCATTTATCAATCAAAATACAAAAACCAACATTAAAACAGCATCAAGGGAACTCTCATCATTCCTTCAATGCAATTTTAGTATATATTCATCACAGCTCACAAGAAAAAACGTTCAGGGAAACATTATAGAAAAATAATTCAGCAATTAGAACTGCAGTTGCCATTATTCTAGTTCAACACTACGCTAAAATCCAGTGCATCATTGACAGGCCAAGAAAATTGTTAGATTTCAAGGTTACTTTTGGTGCAAAATTGTGATCTCAAAAATCAAACCATTCAAGTGATTTGCAGAGACTCAATGGCACATGCATTCTAATAGAAATAGGTCCTGCCGAAAAAAGACTCACACAAAACTTCATGTGCAGTTAGACGCCTTTTAGGATCTCGAACAAGCATTCTCTTCACTAAATCCTTTGCACTGTCGGAGATACTAGGCCATGGGTCAGATGAGAAGTCAAGATCACCATGCAGGACCTGTTCGAATATCCCTTGCTCAGATTCTACAAAATCATGGCGAGGATGGAAAAGAATGTCAGCGAAAAGGAAACAATAAACCAAAATCTGGAACATAATTAGGCATACACAGACACCATAGAGTGAAGTTTCAAGGACAAGTAAATTCCAAAATTCTTACCAGCCCAAAAGGGAGGCACTCCACACAATAGAATGTAAAGAATCACTCCAGCACTCCAAACATCTGCTTCTGGACCATAACGTTTTCGCAGAACTTCGGGTGCAACATAATATGGGCTGCCAACCACATCAGAAAATTCTTCACCTAGAAGGGTACAAAACCATTGATTTCTTATTAGAAAGTCTCAAAGAAACAGAGGAAGGAGAGGTGGAACAATCAAGCCGATAAGTAGCTACACATTCAACCACAAATTAAACAATAATTTGAGAAAAAAAGTTGTTGGTGAAAACATGCTTGTACCTGCAAGTAAGCAATATCATTGCATCGTATTTAACACATCATAATGTGAACATGTGTTCTATTAAGATTCTGAAATTCCAACTTAGAATCTACTTATAGGTCATAAGCCTAGCACAAAGAGGAAACAAAATCTAGAACTATCATTGTCCGTAAACTCCATCTAGAAATGACTGAATTTAATCTAAAATTAAAATTAGATTCAGTGAAAATAGAGTCTCTCGTTTTGCAGTCTATGAACTGTCAAATCCCACAGTATATATGAATCTAAAGTATTGAGTGGAAAACTAATCTTATAGTCAAGAATGTTTTGGAAAGATAGCTAGAGTGATATGGACAAAACTTAGCTTCAGGTCAACAGAGCTTGTGCCCCAGATATTTGAAGCCAGCACAATATTGAAGCATAACTCCATTGATGACAAAAGAATAGTGGAAAATACTCTCTTTTCCAAATATATATATTCGATTACATTACACAGAAAGCATATAGCGATAATTAATACAATACTATCATGTCATCAACTAGAGAAATCTTGCCCAGCCATCAGCTTCAGAAAAACAACAATGCAGCAATTTGAATAATTTCCAAAAGAAAGACAACCGCCAGAATATACCTGGTTTGAAGAATATTGATAGGCCAAAGTCGATGGTTTTGAGAAGTGAATCCTCCTGATTGTTGACAAAGAGAAAATTCTCAGGCTTAAGGTCACGATGCATCACTCCCAGTGAATGACAAGCTTCTACAACCCCAACTATAGTTCTAGTAAGTGCAGCTGCCTTTCTTTCTGTATAGTGCCCACGCTTAATAATCCTATCGAAAAGCTCGCCTCCTGCACATAGTTCCATCACAACATGAACCGCCACTTTATCTTCATAAGATCCTTTAATAGATATAACGTTTGGATGCCCCTTCAGATGGTGCATTATCTGAATTTCCCTTCTCACATCCTCAATATCTTCGTCTGTTACCAACTTCCTCTTTGCAATAGATTTGCATGCATATTCTTCCCCCGTTCCCTGCTCCACACATAGAAACGTTGTCCCGAATTGCCCCTGTCCTAGCTTCTTCCCCAGACTGAAAAAATCCTTAAGATTTCCGGTTTTCGTTTTTAACACCTCGGCACGAAGCCCTGCACTGGCCACCCTCTTCATATAAGGGTTCTTCAACTTCTTCTTGCCTTTTGTGGGTTGCACTGGTTCCGATTTAGTTTCTGGTTTTGGCATCGTCACTTGTTCTGGGGGTTTGTTTTGGACCGGCAGAGGCGATCCGGCCTGATTATGTGTTTGCTCATTGATTGTTTCTCCATTGGTATGAGAAGAAACCGAGTCATCAGGCGTCCGTGTCCGCCACATTGCGGCATAAACTGATTGGACGAGACCATTACTAGCCATGCTCGGTCCGACACAAGTATTCCCCATGTAGCCTTAAACTGATTTCTTTCTAAACACCCAACTTTCAACACCAAGATCTAATCCCACTGAACCTGTTAACAAAACATGGGAGATCTGATCGTCACAACCTGAGTGAAAGTATGAAATGTTTTGCTCTGAACTTGACACAGATAACAAAATCGAATCTTGAATGCATCAGCACCAACAGAGAAACGGATCAAATCACGGAAGCAGTTCTCACCAACTCTTGAGAGTTCTTCGTCTCTGGCAGTTGCCGATTCCTATCTATGGAAAGATGTTAATAAATTGCACAAATGATCTAGCTGTAAGATTAGTTGAACAAATACAGACAAATATCCTACCCATAAGAAGTCAGAGCCTTTCTTTATACAAAATGAAATCCATCAATAGAAGAAAAGTCCCTAAAGTTATTGGACCTCAGAACCGGTCGGTAATCAAACAAACCAGGAAACTTCCACGAAAAACTCAAAGTTCGTCAAAATTGAAGAATTCCAACAAAAAAAATAGAACTCCCAAGTGAGAACAAAAATAAAAAAAACATAAAACTAAGGAAAAGGTAAACAAAGTCGAAAAGGTGGGAAAAAAAAAAGTGAGAACCTCTGGCTTACCGGGTCTCTGAAACGAATATCGGAGAAGAAAAAGAAATGGCGGCCTTTAGTGGGTGTGTCTGGACTCTGTACGCAAGAGCAGGCCTTATTTAAAATCTACTCGGTAGCTGAAGAAGGGTGATTTCTTCGAATCCGTAAACGCGTTCGGACGGTATAGTTCCAATCACCGGGATCTTCGGCCGACTGTCGTATTGACATAGAAATCATCTAATTCTTTTGTTGGGATAAAATGTTCCTCCCATTTGGTCGGTCTATGTCTAAGGAGAAATCGAAGTGTTACTTAATTTATTTCAAATTAATTATCGTTAGAATTCACTATTTTTTCAAATTTTCAGAAAAAATTTAAATTAATTAATAGAAAAAATATTTTAACAACAAAATATATAAAAATAAATTCATAAACTAACGTAACTTGATATAATACGTTAAATTTTAAAGATACTTTTATGAAAAAGTAAATTTATCATATGATAAAAAACTATGTCAATTATGAATTTATTTTTATAAAATTCCTTTTTGGTTATACCACTTTTCAATAAACAAATATATCATTTGATCTTACTTTTTATTTTGGGTTGTTATTAGCTTATAAACTTGGCTCCAATAAAATAGCATTTTGGGTGCGTAGATTTCAGTTTTTTTTTTTTTTTATTTCTGTGTTTTACTATAAAATGGTTTTAAAGTCTCGTTTGGAATCGAAAAATGTTTCATCTCATTTAATTTTATCATTATAATTTTCTCAAATTTTTACACAAAATATAATAAATAATTCAAATTTTTTAAATTTTAAAATAATAATAATATTAAAAAATAATATTATAATAATTTTTTTTCAAACTTTTATTATTTATTTAAAATCATTTCATCTCATCTCTAAATTCAAACCAATCCTAAATATAACTCATCCACCTTGTGGCCATCAAAATACTTTATAAAATAGAAGAGATGAGACTAAATAACTTAACAAGTATATCAATGTGGGGGTCTAACGTTGAACAAAATAGAAAGATATGAGATGATATGGAATTATTTTAGATGAACTGAATAAAATATTATTAAAATATTATTTTTTAATATTATTATTATTTTAAAATTTAAAAAATTTGAATTATTTATTATATTTTATATAAAAATTTAAAAAAATTATAATAATAAAAAATCAATCCATAGGCGTTTGTTGTGAGATTGAGGAAAAATGTCATTAGACCACGAGGCCATTGATAAAACAAAAAAGAAATAAACAGTGGACCAATTCAGCCCCATATTCCAAGACTGAGCCAAGGAAGGGGCCGCTCGTAATAGTCTTTGAAGTTTTAGAATTGTGATGGCATGTAGGACTCACGCGCGGTTTGGGTGGCACGTAAGCCTCATACGACAACGTTTTTTAGTCAATTTTAGTGGCTGATGCATTTTCCGACTTGGTAAATAACACAAGAGTGAAGAAAACAAAGACAAAAAAACTTCATAAACGTAGAAACAAAAATGTGAGAGAAATTTTAGAGTGAATGTGGAAATAAATTTTGAGAGAAAAGGTGAAAATAAACAGCCCTGTTTCCAATTAGCCAGAGACCGAAAAGTTATTAGGATTTCGTTATTGATTGGACAATAAGATTGTGACTAATAATTGGATAGTTCGATGCTTCAAGAAATCTTTATTGGGAAAGAGTGTTTTTCTCATCCTAGCAAGTTCATATATTGAATAATTTTGTCAATATAAATAAAAAATAATTCATTTAGGCTTGTTCGGATATTGAGATGAGATGGTTTCAGATGAATTGAATAAAATATTATTATAATATTATTTTTTTAATATTATTATTCTTTTAAAATTTGAAAAAATTAAATTTATTCATTATATTTTGTGTAAAAATTTAAAAAAATTGTAATGATAAGATTATTTATATAAATACAACATGTTTGAAATACTATATGGGACCAATTAAGAGGATTCTCAATCGCTGTTTTTAATCTCGTATCATACCGATTGGTACTGCCGGTATTTGCTGTACCAACCACGGGTCCGGTACAGGTACTACATGTATTTCGTACCAGTCCAAATACCAGTCGTATTGGCCTGTACCGGCTGATATTTCGATCTTTAGTTTTTTTTTTTTTCAAACTACAAGCTCATTTTTTTTTACCCTCAATTCAAATTAGGCTACTTATAATTTATATATATGTATTTATATATAATTTATTCATATATAAATTATTATTTTATAATATAATTTTTATATATTTATATATATAATTTATTCATATATCGACTATCTCGAAGCGGTACATAAAACGATATCAGTACTAAAATATTTTATTCTAGTGTCTTGACCGATACGACGTTCGGTACGGTATTCAAAACATTGTTACCAATCCAAACAAGAGCCAACTTACAAAGGGTAACAAGTTTTTTCAAAGGGTAACAAGTTTTTTCCCTTTTTTTTTTTTTTTTTTTTTTATATCTTCCATGATTGATTTTGCAGTTTAATAATATTTTTCCACTTTATGAGAGCGTTGAATTCCTATATCTCAACCCTTTATATTAAAAAACAAAATCTTATATCTAACGTGAACAATGATACACCTATAATTATATTACAGTTATTTTTTTAAAATCAATCAATGCAATAGTGTCATCTTATCGAAAAAAGCTAAAGTTTTATTTATTTAAATCTTTAAATTTTACATAATTTCCTCCATAGTTATAAAAGAGTCGTATTAAAGGTTGCAAACGCATCATTACTTATCAAGTTTTATTATATATAAGTCGGTGCGTTAACACATAATTTATAGTAGGACATATTACAACTTTAAAAAAAATCAAAATACGAATTATTTTTTAATATAATAGATATGAAAGGCTTCCATATTAGTGATGTGCCAAGTGTACAAAAAATAAGATTTATAAATAGATTTTAGAGTAATACTACATACAGTCATAGAATGTGCATACGTAATTGTTTTGAAAAAGAGTGAAATCTATTATTAAAAAAAAAATATAAATTTCACATTTACTCATTTTTTTCAAAGGAATTATGTAACGCTTATGCATTTCATAATTAAAAATAGCATTTCTGTATTTTTTTTTTTTATTCAAGGGACTGTTGTAGTCGGCAAAAGGCGTAAAGAATTTGTGTTATGGTCACGCGGTTTTAGAAACACCTGTGTTTTGGCCCTTCAGGGATCAATTCTAACAAGCGGTGGACACCGCAATCTACGCCGGCCAATGCCTGCAGTTGCTACCATTTGAAATCAAAAGTACACCTAAAAACACTTTTTTACTTTTTCTTTGGTTCTTTGTCTAGAAAAGGAAAGTAGAGTTGAGGTTAAGAATAATAGTGAAAAAGCATTAAAAGAATGATAATACTACATGTAGTCGTAGAATGTGCATACGCCACGTAATCATTTTAAAAAAATAGTATAATCCACTATTACAAAAATATTTTTTTTATGTGAATCTCATATTTACTCATTTTTTTAAAAAGAAATTACGCGATACTTATATATTCTACGATTGCAAATATTATTTCTTAAAAAAAAAATACTCTCAAGTTAGTGTTGAATTTAAAAGTCTCAACTAGTGAGCATGATAACATTTTCTTTTATTAATTTAATATTGTACGAAATATTTATACAGACATTAATAAATATTATAGAATTGTCTTGATGAGTCTATCTTTTTCTTCATTGATCCTAACATAATTAACCTGATGTAAAGTTATGATTAATGCGATCGGTATTAATATTCACTTCACATCAAATGTTAGGCATTAGATGTAATGTGTACCCTATTTCGACAAAATTAATGACAATAATGACTAATCATGGGATGAAGAAAATATATAAAGAAATAAAGTATTCGTGGCGTGGTGGTGGGAGTTGCGTGAAAGTGGCCCACAGCCCACTCCCCACTGCTTCCAAGTTCCCACTTTGAAGTTGAGCTTAGCAATAAAAGCCCACTACTTGCCCACCTACCCAGTCAAGCTGTGGATCTGTTTGAAAATTTAAATATTTTAAAATTATTTTATTCTTATTTATAAACTATTAACTACTATTTAGATATTCAATGACGATACTCGTTATGCAGAATTTCTTTTTTTTAAATGAAACCCACTATAAAAAGAAAAATGTTCCAGCCACACAGATTTTACAAAGATAAACTTATAAATTAACATAAATTCATGAGATACGTTATATCTATTTTATAATAGAAATAACATTACAATATGACATACCACGTCAAATTATGAATTTTCTTTTATTAAATTTTTTTGTGACCAAAACATTTATCTTATAAGAAAATGATTTTTTTTAACCCATAAAAGGAACAAATTGTTCGGACCCATCATCCGGGGTCCTTTTTTTTTTTTTTTTTCGATCTCAACTGTTAGATTTTCTCAAAGGATAAGTTATAAAAAGACAGAATTTAGGGCAGATAAAGTGACAATTTTGGTATTTTGAAGATCGCAAAAAAGGATACCAGTGTAATTTTTCTCAGTATCAACTCATACTATCTCAACATGGAGTGGACTCTTTAAACAAACCATAATTCGTTGCCTAATTTACATCAATAATAATAAAATTGTTAGCTTTTTACTTTATAATTCCAATATAGAATCATCCCTAAGAAAGTTCTTAACAAGTCAACTCAGACTATCTCATTGGATTCCCCATAAAATTTCTTATAATTTAACTAAAAGGTACATTTCTTAAAACTTTTCTCTAAATTTTACCCATATTTCAAAAATCTTCTACATCTTATTCCCCATCCCTATCTCTATTCTATTAAAATAATATTTCTCTATTCTTTCTTTATTACTTTTTCCTTTCACTTCCATTTACAAATTTAACTATTCAATATTTTTTCTTATGTTTTGAACTATTACTCTAATGAATATTTTAAATAAAATTTAAATTATTTTTAATGTTTTTAAAATTATTATTTTTTTATATTTTCAGAGTTTTTTAAATTATTTTTAAAACTATTATTTAAAATTATAACAAATATGAGTATGAGAGAAAGTGTAAATGATTGGAAGAAGAATTAATTTAATTGAAATGAATAAAATATTGATAAAAGTGATTTGAAAAATGAATAATGGTTCCCCAAATATGGGGAACCACTATTCATTCCCTAAACATTTTTCCTAAAATGGGGAATTCAATGGAAAATGACTTTTGGAAAAAATCCTATAATTTTCTTCAAATTATTGGGATATATGAGATATGGGGACTCCAATGAGAATGCTCTCAGAGGTTTTAGCAAAACAAAATCATCCAACTCGGTGGGGGCATTCAAAACAATATTTCCTCTTTCTCTTTGAGGCTCTGTTTGGATAGTGAAAGTATTTCATCTTATCTCATCTCATTGTTATAAATTTTTCAATTTTTTATACAAAAATTATAAACAATTCAATTTTTTTAAATTTTCAAAACAATAATAATATTAAAAAATAATATTCTAATAATATTTTATTTAACTTTCAGCTTTCATTTCATTTCATAACACTATCCAAACCGCATTAGTAGTAGGAAGTGATCTTCTCATCTAAAAACAGCACGTGGACTTCTTCTACTGGCTACCAGAAGCCAATATCAAATATAAGGATGGATTTACACCACAATATATTATGAAGCAGGATTGGTGGAGCAGAGACTGCCAACTAGGAAAGATATTCCTCTGAAAATCTGGCACTTCGTTTTCACCAATGAGAAAGAGATTCAGATGAGCCTAAGGATAAGGGTCCCTTATTGACTCCAATACCATAAATAGTAGACCTGTCTAAGTTCATCCTCACTACTACTATCATACCCTCAAAAAATTAGTCTCTCCCTCCATTGTTTAGAAGCTGTAAAACTTCCTTTTCATACCAATGGCTGCTTCAACAATGTCCCTCTCCTCTCCTTCTCTAGCTGGCCAAGCTGTCAGGCTTACTCCCTCCTCATCTGAACTCCTTGGTGAGGGCAGAGTAACCATGAGAAAAACTGCAGGCAGACCCAAGCCTGTCTCATCTGGAAGCCCATGGTATGGACCCGACCGTGTTAAGTACTTGGGCCCATTCTCTGGTGAGCCCCCATCCTACCTCACAGGAGAATTCCCGGGTGATTATGGTTGGGACACTGCTGGGCTATCGGCCGATCCAGAGACGTTCTCTAAGAACCGTGAGCTCGAAGTGATCCATTCGCGATGGGCCATGCTCGGAGCTCTTGGTTGTGTTTTTCCCGAACTCTTGGCCCGCAATGGGGTCAAGTTCGGTGAAGCTGTCTGGTTCAAGGCCGGAGCCCAAATCTTTAGTGAAGGTGGGTTGGACTACTTGGGGAATCCAAGCTTAGTCCACGCACAAAGCATTCTAGCCATCTGGGCCACACAGGTGATCTTAATGGGTGCAGTTGAGGGCTATCGTATTGCAGGTGGGCCACTTGGTGAGGTGACAGACCCAATCTACCCAGGAGGGAGCTTTGACCCATTAGGCCTTGCTGATGACCCAGAGGCCTTTGCCGAGCTCAAGGTTAAGGAGCTCAAGAATGGGAGATTGGCCATGTTTTCCATGTTTGGGTTCTTTGTCCAGGCCATTGTGACTGGAAAGGGACCACTGGAGAACCTGGCTGACCATTTGGCCGACCCTGTCAACAACAATGCTTGGGCATATGCCACAAACTTTGTCCCTGGAAAGTGAGGAAAGCTCTTGGAGTTAGAGTGAAAGTTGTATGTGAAGTGGTGTGAAATTAGCTCGATGCTACTGCTGATGTAAACCAGTGGACACTGGACAATGTACTTGTAAAACTTGTTTTAAATGAGCACAATTTCTTTTCAAGCAGGTATCTATCCTTTTATTGTGTATTGAATTTAATTCAGTGTTCTATCCTTTGCTGTGATACACGAAGTCATGTTTGGATACAGAAACGGTTTCATCTCATTTCATCTTATCTCATCTCATTATTATAATTTTTTCAAATTTCAACACAAAATATAATAAACAATTCAACTTTTTCAAATCTCAAAATAATAATAATATTAAAAAATAATATTCTAATAATATTTTATTTAACTTTCATCTAAAACTATCTCATCTCATCTCATCTCACTGTCCAAACGGGGCCTTAAAATGCATGTTCTAGATCACCCTGCATTCTGCTAGGGACAAGGATCATCTACATTTCAAGGATCCTATTCCTTCTGCTAGATAATATACATTTGGATGCAGGAGTCTCAGGAAAAGACAGAACAGAAAGATAAGGCAACAGAAAATTACAGCAATTGAATCGTAAATTTCAAAATACAGGATATAACAATAAGTAAAAGCATAACCTGACATGCTTGCAGATTAATGTCGTCCAAACTCTTCATCTACCCAGAAATGTAGCAGCATTTGCTAAATCAAGACACAGATGAGATGAACTGCAACTAAAGGAAGATAAAAAAATACAAAAGAACAGAATTTCATGAACAATAATTTCAATAGTTACATTTTTTTCCCTTCCCGACATTGAACAAATGAAGTTTTATTGTTGTTATTATTCACACATAATTTTTTTCTTTCTTTTTATTTATAGAGTTGGAACCCACAATGATAGACTTTTCATTTGTCCAACTAAATCAACAAAATTAATCACCACCGCTCTCTCTCTCTCTCTCTCTCTCTCTCTCTATATATATATATAATATAAATCCCGTCACCAACCAAAAGTAGGCAACCAGGCACAGCCATTATTACACACACAAAAAAGAAAATTCACAAATTTTGTGGCTAAGAATTAAAAATAAATAAATCACAAGTCTTGTGCAAGGGACTTTCCCTTCCAACACAAAATAATAAGACCACCACACCATAAGTATCGCTTATCAACTTCCCTTTCCACCATTGAATTGGCTGCAGACTCGAGACCCTTGTCAAATAAGCAATTTCCAACTCATTATTTGGACTCAATATACAACTTTTTTTCTGAACAAATTTTAATGTGATATTTGGATGTTGGGAGTCTTCATAACTAGTAAAAATGTTTTGGGAGATTTTAATAGAGTTTTGTTAAAATTGCGGGATCCGTTGAGAATTTGTTTAGAGGTGAAAGATTTCTAGAAGAGTTTTTATGGAGGGTGTAATAAATAATGTTTTCTTTTTTCTTTTTAGAACAATAGCCACCTAATGGTGGTTGCCACCATGTGGTGACCAACCTAGCCACCAGAGGGAGGGTGGTCTAGGTAAGGCCATTCACGTGGTGGCCGAGTTTTAGCCACCAATCTAAGCCGCCTCGTGATAGCTGAAAACTTATGGTAGCCGGAGTTTCTTGCTACCCCGCGGTCGGCCGTAGGGGTATTTAAGGTTTAACATATTTTATGCATGGGAATGAAAACTCTCTAGGATGTCAAACCCACTCTTAACATTATCATAACTTCCAGGCAATTGTTGGCTACAATATCTGTGTTTATGGCAACTCAATACACAGTTAATATTACAAAACTAGAGTACAACAAGTGTGTCTTCCCCTCCCATTTTATTGTATACTTTACTTGGAAGAAAAGCCAAGAGGGCCAAGTGTAAAGCTTCTTAATCAATTCCTTGAGTCCATGATGATGGTACTTTGTCACGATTTAAAGGAAAATTTACCTTTTCCTTCTTTGAAGTTTTATTCTCGACGCATAGGATTTGGTGTTTTCTCAATTCTTTTTGTTCAATGGCATGAGGCAAAATGGGAATCTTGTCCAACAACCCCAAGCATCCGACAAGCTACTTCAAGCAACTTTCCTGCAGAACATCATAGACAACGAATTAGGTTATGAAACCAGCCACCGACATTACAAAAAAAAAAAAAACTGTTTATTTGTAGCCAGTTCTTTTCTGTTAAAATGAGTTTATTCTCGTTACAAATAATCATTATCGTCACAACTAACTCATTATAAATTCTTTTTTTATTTTATTATTATTATAGTGGATTGAAAGCAAGTTGTTAACTTCATTTGGTTATGAAAGCAGCATCCCACCAATAAACAAGTGTTTAAAGAACACGTGCAATAGGAATTGAATGCTTCAAGCCTTTGATTTGGTACGGAATAAAGTTTTGGGTCCCAATTGGTGCTCAATAATGAGTGTCCGATTGTATTTTGGTGGTCCAATATCTATACACTGATATTTCTTCAACCAGATCACATCTAATAGAATATAGACAACACTTTCTTTGGGAATTACCAGAGGTCAAATGCAAGAAAATTTTAAGATATTTAATAAAACATCTCAACTCAAGTCGTCTTATTACTATTTACAAAATTTTAAGATATTCCAAACGTCCAATCACGTCCCGGCATGCAAACCGAATAATTCTGTAAAAATTTAGTGAAATCATTTTTAGATATTAATGCATAAATAATTGGATTTTTTTTTATCATCTACTTTTAACCCTACAACTCAAAAGGCAAATTCCAAACCTCTATCCGAAGACACAAGGTTAGCTTTTTATGAAAAAGGAAAAAGTAATTCCCTCGGCCATTCGAGAAGACCAAAGACCCACAAACTGTTCGGCCAACCCAGCCCAACCCAACCCCACGAGGTACCAACCGGCCCTAATCCTATGCCACTTGTCAAAAAACAACAAAACTTACAAAATGACAACTATGTCCTGTCGGCTTTTGAGTCCACGATCAACTCTCTCTGAGCCACCGACAAACACTGTGCACATAATCCCCGACACTCACTCTTAACCAAAACCGAAGCACCGATACCGATATATCGCCGATATTATGATTAAGACGAATTAAAATTAGAGAACTTACCTCTCCTGGGCTTTGCTGCAACCTTAACACGCGACAGAACTTTGGTCTCCTCCATTTTGATCTCCTCTGCCGGAAAAAGAACCCCATCAATGCCTTGCACCGAAATCCTACCGTCGGTGTAAATATCGGGATCGAACAAGTACGCCGACCCCTCGTCCTGCCCGAACTTCACCGACCCGTCGGCCTCCTGAGCCACCACCTTGTGTGGTAACCGGAGCGTGTCGTACTTCACTTTCCCGAACCTTCTCACAGCATTGTACATGCTCTCCTCCGTCTGATACTCCGGTATAACGTGGTAATACAATATCTGCTCCGGCGCGCCCGGTTCGCTTAGCTGGTCCGTCGTCAGCTTAGCCATGGCTTCGTCGTTTGGAGCCAAGACGGTTACAACGTAGCCCTCCGACACGAGCCTTCCCATTTCGGTGGCTAAGGAAGTGAGGTTCACCAACATATCGGCTATTTCGTTGTAGCCACCGTAGTGTAAGAGGGTGTGGATGAAGTCTTTGACTTGTTTAATGCCGTTGAAATGGTGGTGGGGCCCTCCCGGACCTGGCGCCGGAGCTGGGGCTAGTGACGGACCGGGTGCCATAGCTTCGTAGACTGGGAGAACCGGTGGCGAGCCCGGTTTGCTCGGTGGTGCCGCTTTCTTCAACCGGTTCGTTCTGGGGTCTATTTCCGGGGCTCCTTCCGGTTTGACGGCAGAGATTGATCGGAGGCTCCGGCGGTTGTTGAAGTCTTGCTGTACGGACTGGGGGATTAATATCCGTTCGATCCCGTGGATCACGCCGTCCGTACGACTCAAGGCATGCGGGTTTATCACCCTCGCCGAGCCCACAAATTTCTCACCTGAATGCTGACTTGTTAATTCGAGTGGGTCGTGGGCGAGGGAATCATGGCGACTGGACTCAGTGGCTGACTTAGGCCAATCGTCCAGACCAATTCGTTTGGGGACAATGTGGGATAGCAAGAGGGTCTGTAAGGACCTGATGTTCCCAGGCTCGAGGAGGAAGCGCTTGAACTCGGCGTCGAGACCATGCTCGAGGGCCTCGTTAAAGGGGGCGAAAATGGTGATGTTATGGCGGCCCACCGCTTCCTCTAGCGTCTGCAACAGGAGGGCCTTCTCGACGAGCTCAGCGAGCTCAGTGTAGTGGGAGTCAAGGAGGGCGACCAGGACCGAATTGGAGTTTATCTGGGGCGAGTGAATTGGATTATCAGGAAATGCAGGAGCACCGGATAGCAGAGCAAGAAAAGTGGGGAAGACGAAGACGAAGACGAAGAAGAGCTTGGGAGTGAGCAAATACATGGCCATTGAACCAAAAAATTGGTTTGTTTCAGAGGAAGTGAATATAAGACAGGCAGTGCTTTTGATTGGCTTCACAGTCCACCGGTCTCTTCTCGTGCAAGCTCTGTGATAAGTCGGCTTTGGAATTCAGCAAATTTGGAATTGTTTGGGAGTGGGCGAATCTGACTCAGATGGAATTTGATTGAAACATCATTGCTTTAGTAAAAAGCACATTATAAAACAATAATAATCGAATAACTTAGCATGATTTGTTAGAAATCTCTTTATATCGTAAAATTATATTAGGTCAGATTAATTAAGAAACTTATTTGTATAAAATTTCTATCTAAACCAAATATTTCTATTATTTTAAAAGCATTATTAGTCTTTCTAAATTATTATTATTTTGTTGTTTATCCTTTGATTTTAAATAATTAAAATTTAGTTTTATTTATAAATTATTAATATCCTATAATAAAAATGTTTGATTAGAAATATAATAAGTATCTTGTTTTTAGTATCTACTTAAATGTATCCATAGTTAAATATATAGAAATTCGCACAAAATAAATAGATGTATAAAAAGATAATAAACGTGATAAATGTTATGTATATAAAAAAATTTTACATTAATTAATATCAATGCATAAATTAAATTTTACAACATTTATCAAGCAATTGATATAATTCAAAGGATCTTTATGCACAATAATAATTATTATCAAACTATTTACAGGCTAAAAGGATTTCATCATGATTACTTAGCAAAATTGTCTCTATCTGTTTTTTTTTTTTTTTAGTTGGGGGAGGGGGCCTTTGAAGTTTATACCTCCATTTTAGATGTTGGGATATGCCAATCAGGCCACAAACCTTTTGCCAAAATTGTCTCTTTATTATATATTCATGATCTATTTCTCTTATTCTTTATATCCTAAAAATCATACAAATACTTTTTGAATTCCAAATTCGTAAGCGGGTTTTGAAATATTCAATAAGTATTATGTCTCGTCTCTTCCACTATATACCTAAAACTTAGTGTTAATGTCGAAAAACTGCACAACAGACCGAAATGAAAGAAATAGCTATTCCCGGCCCATGGCAACAACTTGGGCCTTGATCGGTATAGTTTGAGCCTTTATCAGTGCAATTATACGGTATCCGTAAGTACATCTATGATAGTGAACATGAAATAAATGCAGAGAAAATAAGAGAGATTAAGACACACAGATTTACGTGATTTGGTATAATGCTTACGTCCACGGATCGTTTGGATGAGAAATCTACTATAATATGATTGTCTTACCGACTCTCATGATCTTTCATCTTTGTTGTATAATGGAAATCAGAGATTTATTTTTGGTGGAGATCTCACTTGTGCTTTGGTTGCGAGGTTGGAGGAGCTGAATAAGAAGTCAAAAATAGCAGTTTAGAAGAAGTCCCATGAAGTCGTCTGGTCCATTCTTTTTATCCTTTGACAATCTTTCATTTATGTCACATCTCATATTTTCTTTCCTAATGTACTATCATTCCTCAGCCTTTTGTCTCCTCATTGCTTATTTTTTTTCTTCCGTCCTAATGAGATCCCCAACCTTAGAATGGGCTTGAAAAGCCAATTTG
>QEOT01122952.1:0-41146 GCA_003123785.1 Pterocarya stenoptera
ATAAATTTCTTTTAAATTTTAAAATTACGTAAATGCCATCTAGATATGAAATTTTGAACAATGTCATCCAAACGCAAGTAACTTACAAAATTTCCATTAAAACAACCCGAAATGGAATGTAGTCTAGAAATGACTGAAACAGACCGAAATTTGGAACAAAATAGAAAGAGAATTTATAGTGTATTGAGTACTACACTGTGAAATCACCACTTGTCTAAAAGGTTAATCTGATAGGAAGAGTTAGATTTTTTTAGTTTATACCTTAACAGTCTCCCTGACGTGCGGGTCAGACTCCTCTTCAATGAATGTGCCTAAATATGTAGAATATTTAATTAAATGATGTAGAGTGTAAAGTCACGATTCAAACTTAAAATCTCTTCTCTGATACCATGTGAAATCATCACTTGTCTCAAAAGCTTAAATTGATGGAAAGAGTTTAATTTATATCTTAACATACACCAGAATGGAAAATTTTGATGGTTCCAATTGGAACGGAACATAATTCAAAACTATGGTATCATTACCTAATCTCCAAACACCATATGTGACACATGTTCCTTCGCTTGGGATTTGATGAAACTTGAAGCGTCAGGACATACAATACAAAGTCACATACTCTCATTTATGATAGTAAAAGATACAGTATACCTAGCATACATTTAACAATATGCAATATTAGTAGCAAATGATTTTTTTTCTTTCAACAATACACAATGTACGAGAATACTAACCCAAAATATTATTACGTCTCATTTATATAAGCATACTAAAAAGTAATATCATTAGTCTATCCAATCTTCAAACTAGAAATAGACAATGTACTAGAGTTGAAACTCCTTAGTTACAGGCTAAAAGATATCTAGTATATACGCCAAGCTGTTCACGCAGCTCAGCTATCAATGTCAAACCACATTCAAAAATTGAAGTACTTGAGGCTTATCCCCGATCTACTCGACGTCATCCAATCTGGGACTCAATAGTCCATTTGGCCCTGGCACAACTCCTACCATTTCTGGTGGAATGGTAATTGGGACCACTACAGTGAGATTTATAAAATCTCAACAAGTAAATCTTCTAAGCTACAACTAATAAGATTAAGCATCTATGATAGTAATATGACATATATACTAGGTATCTTGAACATGCATGACATGACTTAAAATTAACATGGCTATGGATGAACATGACATCACTTGACTTGAGCATGGCATGACTTGACATGAACATGACATGATTGAAAATAACTTGACATGACATGAACATGGCATGCTTATTCGTGTAAATTGAATTTCTAAAATTCTAATTGAGAATATGAATACACAGCCAGCTCACACGCCTTCACACTTAGTACCCTTTATAGTAGAGAAGATGTATGCCCTTTACCGTAGTACCCGGAAACTCATGTGCCATCACAGTAGCACTCAGCAGACCATATCTCCTTTACCGTAATACAATGTAGCTTCATAAATGTTTTATGCTTGGTTCAAAATATTTTATGACAGAATATTATGTACTTGAGGTCGTGATAACATAAAAGACTCATGCATGACATAGAGATATTTTATGAAATACTAAATGCTTATGATATGTCATTCATGGTAGGTAATAGAAAATCAAGTAATAGAAATGAAGACGTGGCATTTGTGGCATGTAACAGACAAAAATGACATCATGACTTCTGACAGATGATATGGCATTCATGTAACAAATAAATGTATAACAGATAACATGGCATTCATGTAACAAATAACATGGCATTCGTGCAACAGATAACATGGCATTCGTGCAACAGATAATTCATCACATGGTATGGTATAGTATAACAATTGCAATAAGCATAAGTGATATGAATACAAATCAAAATAGCATTATCACTGTATATATGTAAATATACCGAGAGTGAGTTAGAAGCTAACGTACAGTATTATAACGTAACATAAAGCGGGCGTAAAAGTGCGTGAGCGGAAGCGAGATATTTTATAATGTTAGAATATCTCACTGAATACTTATAAAACTAGAACTGACTAATTTAGGGTTGAAATTGTAAAGTTATCCCTCCAGTTGTGAAAAATTATAATTTTTCCTCTAAAATAAGGATTTTGCAAATGAACTTCAAAACTTACCAAAATTTACATTTCTCATATAAATTTTTTCCTATATCTAAATATCAACTCAGAAAAATTGAAAACAAAACAAAACTATGCCAATCATGCTTAGGCCGATTCACTTATAGGCCAAAAACTTTATTTTTGTTGCAATTTGACCAACCATCAAACTAATATGTTTAAACCGACTTTTGCAACATTCAAAAAACACATCGTAGGTTCTAAAATCATGCTAAGAAATCAAAGCTCACATACTTTCAAATCAACTTCAAGGACTCCAAAAGTTCATAAATAACTCTCCTAACATGTTCATCATTTAAACCTAAGTGATATCTTCCTTGATTAAACAACCAAAATCACAAAAATAAAACCTACACAATCGGTTTGTATGAAAACTTCAAAACCAAGTATAGTATTTTTTAAACCTAAAACAAAATCACTAGATCCTTGATTTTCATTAAATAAGTCTTCAAGAAATACAACCATGTACCTCACGTCCAATTTCTTACTTTATCTAAATATTAAATCTAGCATCACCTAGCAAATATTTCATCAAAACATAATACCAGACCCGAGAGCCTCTAGTTTGAGTCCTAAACAAAGTTTTGCATATAAAACATTCTTCCAACAAAGATTTAAACCACAACTCTTTAAACATAAACTCGTCAAACATAAACCAATTCCTAAAGAACATCATGTAAGAAGATCAAAGCCATTAGATCAAGTTCCTAGAACCAAAAATCACAACGTCATCAAAACAAAAACTACTTTGAGTCATCCAGTTTCTATCTTTAAGAAAATATGAAAAGCTCTTTTAAAAAAATACTAACATGCTATGAATATAATCCTAACTTGCATATAAACATGTTAGCACTTCACCATATCAAGATCTAACCGAAATTGCACCAAATACTTCACCAAACCTTCAGAGTTTCACACAAATATCAAAATTGTCACCACTTACACCTTTGGATCATCAAACAAACTTTCAACATTCAAATCTCCATGAAACATTCACCAACATATATTCACATAAATTAGATTCAATATAGAGTAAACTATAAGAATATTGAGCCAAGGGAAATCCTCACAAGGTGCTGGAAATGAGGACACAAAAACTACCTGGAAAACTGTCTCTAGCTCTCTCTCAGTTTCTCTCTAAAAAAAGGATGAAATATGCTGAAGTGTGGAGGGAAAAAGCAAGGGATGGAGACTAAATGAGAGAGGCTGACATGGCGGTGGCTGAATGATCAAGTGATGGGAGTTTGATAGCCAAAAAAGGGTGAAAGCATGGGCTGGACAGCACATGGATTTTCTGTTGCAAACCTGGCCAAGTGGATGGCTAGTGGTTTTGGAACCTTTTTTATTTCCATCAAGTCGCTATTTGAGGCTAGTAATTAAGTAGCATGTCACCCATAGCTTGGCCTTGGGAGGAAGAAGCTTGTTCAAGAAGCTTGGCTAGGTGGTGGTTTCGGTGGGCCAAAGATGGGCCTAACCGAGTGGGTCATTTTGGGGTATGGATGGGGTTTTGGTTAGGGTTTGATTTAAATCAAACGTTTCTTGGTCAAATATAAATACCAATATGTACGAGAGTGGGTGAGGGTGTAATGGTGTATACTTGAGTAGTTAATAGCTTGTGGAGTTGATTTAATCAAGTGATTAAACACTAACCGAGTGGTTTAGGATTTGGAAACCAAGTTTAGGGTTTTGGCCATCTCATGGGATTTAGGGTTTCAGTTGGATTCCAATGGTTTGAGATTTTATTATGGTTGAAACCCTCTTTTGGTTGATCAAATAGTGTTTGGCATAGGTGGCATGATCACATGACTTAATTTACCTTTCATTTCATCACACTTCAATCGCCATGTAAGAAGCATCCAATCACTATTTATATGAGAGGATTGTGCCAGGTATCCATCCAAAAAATAATGCTAGTGATTCTAAGTAGATTTAGACATTCCACATGACGATTTAAAAACTGTTTGAACTGGTTGCCACGTAACAGTATTCCAGGTGTTATTATTCACCAAAAAATCTTGAAACTTTTTATTGCACCATAATTCTAAAAAATCATATGAGTCTAGTGGTGCAATTCATTTTGTAAAATTCAACTCCTAATTACCTTAATTAAGTATAAAGGTACTCTCATTCACTATTCATCTGAAAAACTGGAAACGTAGTATTGCACCTTAAAATCTTAAATATTTAAACGAATCTAATGGTGCAATTAGTTTCTTAAGCTTATACTCATAAGTGCTTTAATTAAATAAAAAGGCAACTTTGTATAGTGGTTTGGGATCTAACTACACTAACGGACTAAATCCTAATTGATCGCTAAATTCGTGAGATCTTTTGGAGATTTCACGATGTTTTCTAGGGTCTAAAGAAATTCACGATTGAATTTTTTTTGGGTCGCTACACCATATGTGCAGCACGATTTGATTTCTTAATTCTAGATCTATTTTAGATTTGCCTAATTATCATGTCACATTGTTGTTGGCTTGTGATCCCACGCCATGGCACCAATACAAGCGTCCTTGATGCGTTGTCGCCATCATAATCTAGAAATTTCGATTATAGCCATTCAATTATGTTCCTACTTTCTCTAATCAGTAGTTTTGAAGAAGATGAGATTCAAATTTTCCATCAATAACACAAGAACAATAGATTGTAGTCTCCCTTTCTCCCCGATTATGACTTGAAATTAAAAGCATCCTAATAGTTCATGATAAGTGTTATTTTCATGTGATTTTTATCACTCTTTTATTTACAAAAAGTGTCAGTTTTCCTTTAATTCTATTAATTTTATTTTATTTCTATATATTTTTCTTCATTTTCTTGAATTTGAAGGAATAAAAAGATTTAGTGCAAAAGGAGAGCATTTTGGTATAAAAGAAAAGACTATGGAGTCAAACCGACGAGAGGCAACAAGGTCTGAAGAGAGCCGAGTAGATTTAGGTGAGGAGACTCAATGGTGACCAGAATTGGCGACAAGAGTTAGATAATAAGCGATATATTTTACCTTCTAGGCAAGAAGACTTGGCGACAAGGCTCTAGGCAGTTCGATTGGGTGACTAGCCTAATCGACCAACTTTAAAGACCAACCTAAACAACATCGTGGGCGATAGCTAGTAAAGGCGAATAGTTTTACCGCTCAGTAGGTTGGCGAGAGGGTTCTATTTTTATGTGATTTTTATCACCCTTTTATTTATGAAAAGTGTCAGTTTTCCTTTAAGTTTATTGATTTTATTTTTTTTCTATATATTTTTCTTTATTTTCTTGGATTTGAAGGAATGAGAAGATTTAGTGCAAAAAGAGAGCATTTTGGTATAAAAGAAGAGACTATGGAGTAAGACCGATGAGAGGCAGTGAGAACTGAAGAGAGGCTAGGAGACTCAATGGCGACTAGAATTGGCGAAAAGAGTTAGACGATAAACGATATATTTTACCTTTTGGACGAGAAGACTTGACGACAAGGCTCTGCGCGATTAGATTGGGCGACTAGTCTAACCGACCAACTTAAAAAAAAAATCAACCTAAATAGCATCGTGGGCAACAGCTAGTAAAGGCGAGCAGCTTTACCGCTAGGTAGGTTGGGTTCTATCATCCCGGTTGGGAGTATTTCCTCTCGGTAGGTGAGGAGACCAGTTATATTCAGCGCACATGGCATCTGAGACCCTTTTGAGTTCCACAATCAATCTACTAACCATGAAATCCTCCCGAGCTCCGCAATTCAAGCAGCATATCACTGAATCTTTCATTTTAGACAATCTCGTTATTCTTGGGATAATTTTCTTTCATATTAACATCTATCTTTAGAAATGATTTACTAGATTTTTAGGCTAGATTGTAGCCGAATTTATCATGTTTCCGCATTTGAAGTTTTGACATCTATTTAGTCCATGCTTGTGGGAAAAAGTAGGGGGTCTGAGTTTTAGATATTGGAGTTTAAGAGTAAAAATATTCCAAAGTTTATTAATTGAGTTTCTTTCGAAGAGGCGGATCTGGAGAATAGAGGCGAGAGCCGCATGTTTCATCAACCGACTCCAACGAAGAACACCAGTTTTATTTTATTTTTTTCAATTTTATTATGAACTAATTTTATTTTCTAGAGCTTTGATGTAGTCTAGCATTGAAAACACAATTTATATTCTAAGTTATTGCATTTTCAATATTTTCATTATTGAATGTTTATTCCTTGTTCTTAATGCTTGTAATTTTCTAACTAATTATTATTCGATCTATTGAATCACAGTGAGACCAATAGTTGATTTGTGATTAGAGCTCTAGGATTAAATATCATTAGTTGAACGAAAGTAGAAATACTTCACCGCAATTAGTGTGATTTAAAAAAAAAAATCCAAAGAACTTAATGAGTCTCTAATTCGTTAAATTTAATAGAGATATGGAATTATTAGTTAGAGATATTTTTGGTATTGTTCAAGAGAAAATATTGAATAGTTAAGGGATTTTTATCATCAACAGGGGATAATTGGAATCTATAACAAAGAAGAATAAATTGTGTGAGATTTGCTAAGTGAAATCAATTGCTTTAGTTCTATTCTTATTATTTTTAAAATCTTAATTTTAATGTTATTTTCTTCGGTTTAATTTAGATAATCAATTTTTCAAATTTCAATTTTTTAAATAATAATTAATTTAGTAAATTTCAATACTCAATAGTATAATTATTCTCTATATGGTTGATATCCGTTTTCTTTGAAATAATTTACTACTTATTACGATTTTATACACTTACAGATATTTTTTAACACAATAGTTCACAGCTGAGGTATGCCTAGATCTAGTTTGTTGGAAGAATTACCCATTTTTTATTTTATCTATTTACACATGTCTATTCAAATGAAGTTTGGTTGAGGCCTTTCATCCAAAGTTTTAAATTTCGTTTCGTACCGGCCGGTACAGCCGAAATATGCCATACCGGCCGAGTAGCTGGTACAAACAAGTATGGTGTTTCGTACCAGTCAAAATTTTGGCCGTATTGGCCTGTATCGACCTATTTCAGTCTGTTTCGGCCAATATATAGGTCTATACCGGCCGATATATCGGATTTCGGCCTATACATCGGATTTCGGCCTATATACATATTTCGGCCTTTACATTTTTTTTTTTCATTTCTTCAAACTGCAGGCTCATTTTTGGATCCCCTCAATTCAAACTAGACTATTTATAATTTATATACATATCTATATAATTTATTCATATATATACTATTATTTTAGAATATAATTTATAAATATTTATATAATTTATTCATATATCAATTATTTCGAAACGGTATCCAAAACGGCACCGGTATCGAAATATCTCGTTTCAATGTCTCACCAAAATAGTATTCAAAACATTGTCTTCATCATCCGATTATTTTTTGTGTTCCTACTCTAATTTTGATGCATGCAATCCTTCACTAGTGTACGGATTTAGGTGTGGTTATAATTTGTGATTAAAAAAACAACCCAAATGTTGTGGATAAGATTGGGAATGGTAGTGCGTCAAGTCTGTTGAGACAAAAAGGACGGATGCAGGCCAAGAGAGGTGGCTCTCGTACTAATTGTTTAAGTATTTTTCTCTGTGGAATAAGAAAAACAAAGAGAGTGGTCCGGCCTAGATTCCCAAGTTATGAACGATGCAATAATTGAACATGACAAAAATACATGACAATTTTTGTCATTTTTTAACGAAAGGGCAATTATAATATATATAGCTGAAGCGAAAGGGAACTTCTTGACGACACATCATTAATTTTTCTTTTATTTAAATTAAAGGTTGGTACATTTCTATCCGTATTGTCTTTTATGTTTTTAATGACCAATGAGATGAGATAAGTTAAGATAGTTTATGAATAGTATTGAAATTCTAGAATAATTAAAATTTATGAATGATAGTAAATAACTGTGAAATGAGTTGAGAAAATATTACATGATCTCAACACATCTCTCAATCCAAACCGGCTCTATTCTAAAATAAACAGAACAAATGCGATGCATATTACATTGACATGTGGCTTTCAATATGTGATAAGGATATATTTTTCTTGTCACATATTAAAAACGCACTAGCTTATCACATATTCTATGGACACTTGTCATATTTATAAACGAATAAGAAGAAGTTTCATGAGTTCGAAAGAAAATGTCGCCTTTTAATACATTATTTATGCAGCACTTGCAAATCAAGTAGCCTTCAAATTATATATATTTAGAGATAGTAGTTCTCATTTATTTGATGTTGTGATCATTTCTCCTTCAATTAATTGAATTATTTCAGAAGATTGCATTTAAACAATTTTTTCAACCGAGTTAGTATGCAATAATATAAGTTATCTTTCCACGTGGCATGCACCTAAGTTAGGAAAATGTTTCACAAAGAGACGTGAGGAAAACGAATGGAAAAGTCTAAAAGTTCCACTATAGTGTGAATTTAAGTACATAGGTAATGAGGCGTGCAAGAGGAGGGGCGGCGGGCGGGCGGGCTATGATTGCGGCTGGTAGTTTGTGCGTGGACGGAGGAACTCAAAGGCTATGTACGTCAGCTGCTGAAGGGTTAGTGCTAGCAATATATGATCATCAACGGCTGTAAAATGCCTATACAAGAGATAGCCTTGCACGAAAAAAGACTTAATAATTTAAATTTAGAAGGTGGGTGTGCCCAGTGCGCGCATGTTTAGCGGTAGTGCAATGGTATAATGGAATGATGGGGAAGGCGTGAATGCTAATTTTTGCTTGCTTAGCCGTCCAACTTTTTTTTCCTTTTTTTGTCGAAAGGCCATTTTTGGGTAGTGGCACAGGGAAGTTTAGGATAGGTTTAAGATAAGATGAGAATTTTGTATTTTGTTTTAAAGTTTAAAATATTATTTTTTAGTATTGAGATTTGAAAAAGTTGAATTGAAATTTAAAAAAATTGAATTGTTTATTATATTTTATATAGAAATTTGAAAAAAGTGTAATGATGAGATGAGATAAAATGAAAATTTTGTATAAGATGAAACTCTCAAACCTATCTGAGACTCTCCTTTCAACTTACCCACTAGTACACTACAATGAAGCGTGCGTGCACCTTTCGCACGTTGCTTTAACGTATGGGAGTATACATATTGGGGCGTCCCATTCCCATTGAAATATGTGGCTCCACAATCCTCATCTTCTAGATATATTATGTTCAATGAATAAAGTTGAGAAAAGAGACTGTTGCTAATCCATCTGGACCATCCCCTTGCGCTCATGCATGGGCCTCAATCCCCGACCATAAGATCCATAACCTTCAGCCTTATATAGTGTATAAATATAAATATATATATATTTATACTAGTACAGGCATAACGATGCCCAGTTGCAAAAACATCTTAAAAAATAGATTTTTTTTTTTTGTAAAAGCATGTAATAAGAAAAAACAGATTAAAAAATATAATTATGAACTGTAATAGATGGTAATATCTGAAAACTTTATATATATATATATATGATAATAAAGTAGATTTTACATGACTATCTGTCAATCCACAATAAGCCAAAAAATGAGAGTTTAAATCCATACAAATTCTCAAATTTAAATACAAATGGACAAAAAAGATTAAGGAAAGTGTTTCTACAAAGTAGAGACCAAATAAGTACAAAATGAATAAATTTTTAAAATGTAAAAAGACAACAAATTTTGATGGTTTGGATATAAAGATAATTTTAATTCATTTGAAATAATCTCATTAAATTATTATAAATTTTTTAAATTTTCATATAAAATATAATAAACATTTCAATTTTTTAAAATTTTAAAATAATAATAATAAATAATGTTTTAACAATATTTTATTTAACTTTTAATTTTTATTTCAACTAATCTCATCTAAATTTAATATCCAACCTAAAATAAAAAACCTCAACTCAACTAATCGGCAAAAGAGCAAAAACATAAGAGATTCAGATTTTATGAGAAAAACAGTAAAAAAAGAGTAATTGATGAGCAAATGTGCATTGCACGGGTGCCTAGTTACAAATATATAAAAATAAAAAATTGATAGCAAATGAGAAATGAGAAAGTGAATAAATTTTTTTAAACAAAGTTAAAATAAGTCATGGATTTACATAACTTGAGATAAACCTAATATAAACTTAACAGAAATGATAGATCCATATTAGTCTGTGTTTTATTTAGTTATATAACGAAAAAGTTCAATAAGATAATTTTAATAAAAGCTTAAATTAATAATAAAAATATTAATACTAAAATTTTATTACGAATTATAAAATGGTGAAACAAGTCTGCATGCGAAAACATTATGTTTATTACAATTTGAAAATTAAAATTAATGTTAATGATAATTTTGTTAGGTTTCTATATAAAAAAAGATGGCGTGAATTCATTTGGTTATGGGAGAAAATATTTTTAAATTACGGATTATACTGAAAGATTATTGAAAAAAAAATTGTTTTAATTTTATCTTCTTTATGAGAAGAAAATTTATTAGTAATTATTAAACATTTATTCATATGTAAAAAATAAAAATAAAAAAATCCAACATTATATAAGTTATCAGAAAAGGAAAAAATTAAAAATGTTCTAATATATATTAACATATTCTAGACTATATTATTCTGCACTACAAATATTGTTAAATCATTGCGTTACTCCAAATGTAGTTTAGCTTTTAGTTTAAGAATGTAAACCAGATCATCTTAATTTATTTTAAAAGTTTTCATAACCTTTTTTAATATTATTAAAACAGAATCACTATAAAAAATAATAACAATGAAAAATATTAATTTATTTAACATTTTCACATTTAGCTAAATAAAATAGTAATAATGACATATTATATTTTTAAATTATTAAGAAGTTATAATTTATTTCCTTATAAAATTTTGTAATTATACTAAGTAACCTACAATTATTACTCTTAATAGTTATAGTTGAATGCGTATGTTGTATATTTGTTATTTCTAAAATAAATATATAATTTGTTAATTTTAAAATTCAAAACTACAGTGGTGAGTATTAAATAATTTAATCATATATTTTATAAAGTCTCATCCTTTACATTTAAAAAAAATTAAACAAACTATAGTACATTAGAAACTGTAGATCTATCTCAAATAGTGTAATTAATTTCAGGATAACTAATAAACTATTCAATTTATCCAAAAATGAAAAAAAAAATATTTAAGTTTATTTCTTAATAAATTATTAAACAAAAATCATTAATAAAATGAAAAAATTAGATTTATACTAAAATGTAACAATTCAATTCGATATTTACATAATTCAAAATTAAAGAAAATAAAATGTTGCACAACATTAAAGTTTAATTTTCAAGATTTTAGTTTTTTATTAAAATTTTATAAAGACTTGGTATCAATTTGGAAAAAAAAAATACTATAATCCAATTGTAAAGCTCAAATCAATTTGTAACATTACTCAATTTTCACATCTAAAGCCTAAGAGATGGGTTCCGATACGTCCCAAAAATTTTATTTTTTTTGACTTTTTATTCAATTTTTTATACACTTAAACATTAAAAAAAATCACAATATCATTAAAAATACTTTTTTATAATAATGAGATGAAATGAGATGGATTAATAGTGTTTCTATAAAGTCAGGGGCAAAATAGAAAAAAAATTATTGAACTATAACACTGTTGATGTCTGATTCTCACAGCCGGTGACTTTGAGTCGCTCGCGGCGCCTAACGATGGCAGGAGAGGGGCTGAGATTGGAAGGGAAGGGGCGCCAAACGGTGGTGAAGAGAATGGGCTGGGTGGTGTTGGCCACGCCGGCATGCGTCGGCACACTGGAGGGGACAAAGAAACGGACGGGCTGTGGCTTGGATTCCATCGTGGCGGTTAACGGCGGCACGATAGGGTCTGAGATTTGATGGAGAAGGACGCTGACCTGAGAAGAAAAGAATGGTCGGGGTGGTGTCGGCCACGCCTGCTTTGGGAGGCGCACTGCTGGAGATCAACAAACGGACAGGGGAGGGAGAGGAGGGGCTCGCGCGCGGGAGAAACCAGGGGCAAAACGGGAAAGACACCAGGGGTAAAACCCAAATATAGGAATAAAATCAGGGATAAATTGGGAAGAAAAAATGTTAGATGAAATACTGTTCACAGGCGATTCACGTTTTATATATAAGTAGATATATATGTATGTATATATACACTCTTTGTTTTAATTTTGTGTTTATTTTTAAGCCTGTTTTTAGTTTTTGGTTTTTTATGTATTATATGATTACCCTTTTGCCTTTTTTATTTTTAATTAAAGGGTACTCATGTTTTTTAGTCTATTATTTTGTGCACGTCAAATATAATTCATTATCCTTTTAAACTATCATTTCTTGATGTAAGATCAAATTATTGATAATTAAGTGAAAATAACATATAGTTTTTAATAATTTGAAGTCACTGTTGTATATAAAGTAAACAACCAATAATCAAGCTTAGAGATAAGGCCAAGAATTAAGCCTAGATAAGGCCAAAAAGAGATCAGGCAAGTTGACTAAGACACGTATAGAGAAAGGACTCCATAAGGCAAATCTAACTCAATCACTCTGTTAGGTTATTGCTTTGGGAGTTGAATGTAATCAGATGGGTGCGTGGAAATGTAATATGGGACTACAAATGAGGAATAATGGAGTGGCTAAGAAGTGAGTGGAAAAGACTCAATGAGTCACAAGCTTGTATTGATAATAAGGTTCTTCAAGGGAATCCCTAAAATTCCATACATTCAGACTATTCAATAAACTTTCCAAATGCTTCTAGTTTGATTCTGCCTCTCCCCATTTATTCGAGGTCTTCCACTACAGACTCTGTAACTGACTCTAACACAAATAAACTAGCCCATAAAAACTAGAAGAAAACTCACAGTAAGCTAGACGCACCGTTTCGTGTTTTAAATCTCAAATGCTGCGTATTACAAAAAGAAACCCACTATAGAACTCCACACTAATCAAAACACTGTGTATCTTTCCTCCCCAGCAGCAGACCTCAAGTCCCTCCAACGCTCCATTTTGTTTATGTCACGGGTGCCTGGCAGAAGCCTTGAAGTGGTGGAGATCAATGAAGCCATTGGAGGGTCTCTTATGAAAGTATGTTATGAAGAGTCTATTATGAAGTGCTGCAACGGTTTTAACAGTCGAGGGAAATCAAGAGAAGGATAGGCTTTAATGAAACGAATCGTTTTTGTCTTTAGGGAAGGTTTGCATTTTATTTCTGTAGAGGTTGCGTTTAGAGTGCTTTAATAAAATCTTGTGTTTCAAGATGTAAATAAGAAGTAGCGTTTTACATTTGTAGTTTTGCGTTTTATTCCATACGATTGTTTAGGAAGTTAGTTGATCATCTACTTCTATTAAAGTAGAAAGGTGGAACGATGAAATCATTGTGAATGATCTTGAGAGTTTGTTCTGGAGGTTGAAAGTTCCTCGAAAATTTTCTACAAGATTTGTTAATGGAATCTTGTTCAATCAATTCTTGTGTTGAGCGCTTCTGAGTTTTACAATTGGTGTTCTGGGTTATTTGTTCTGGAAGTGTGGAAGTTGAATCTTACAAGTGGTATCAGCAGTGGTCGGTCCTATAATGGCAAAAGGTTGAGAGGTTCTTTGAAAGGTCAACAAGATGGTTTGCAAAAGCAACAAGAATTGGTTCAGAAACAATTGGAGCATCATCAGCAAGCAATCAACGGCATTTTAGAAAGGTTAGATCAACTTACTGACATGCTACATTCTGTTGTTGAATCCAATCATGTTAATTCTCATCGGGAGGGGTCTCATGAAGCTCGTGGGGTGAATTTTGAGGATAGAAATGCAGTCTATAGAGGGTCGCATTTAGATTTCCACATTTTAATGGCATTGATCCTAATGGGTGGATTTTTAGAGCTACTCAATATTTTGATTACCATCTAACACCATTTCGTCAGAAGTTGTTAGTGGCTTCTTATCATATGGAGGGGGAGGCGTTGATATGGTACCAAGAAGGATTAGATTTTGATCAATTTCATTCATGGGAGTTCTTGATTTTGGCTTTACAAGTGAGGTTTGGGCCATCAGCATATGATGACCCAATGGAAGCTTTGATGAAATTGAAGCAGACTTCTTCTGTCACTTTTTACAAGTCACAGTTTGAAGCTTTGTCTAATCGATTAAAGGGGCTATCTGAAAAACATAAACTCAACTATTTTCTGAGTTGTTTGAAAGATGAAATCAAATTACTAATTAAAATGTTTAATCCTGTCAATCTTGGGGCTGCTTTTGGATTAGCAAAGATCTAAGAGGAATATGTTTTATCCTCGAAAAGACCTTGGAAGTATAATCTGAATCTTGGTGAGAATGGGCTGTTGATAATGCAGTAGAAGCATCCAATAGAGGGCCAAGAAATCAGGTTCTAGCCAAGAGGGTTACTTCCTTACAAATGGATGAAAAAAGAAAAAAGAGACTTTGTTACCACTGTGATGAGAAGTGGAACCCCCATCATGTTTGTAAAAGTCCAAAGGTGTATTTGTTGCATGTGGATAGCAGTGTTGAGGATGAAGAAACACAATTGAATGGTGAGTTGGTACCAGAAGTTAAATCAGTTCTTGAAAAGGAGTCTGAAGAGCTTGAAGTTTCTATTCATGCTATTTCTGGTTGTACTAACAATAATGCAATGAAGTTGTTGGGCAAGATTCGTTCATTTTCTATTGAAATCTTGGTGGATTCAGGAAGTACTCATAACTTCTTGGATCCATTGGTTGTTGAGACAGCAAGATTGAAAGTAATCAAAGATGCGGGTATTCAAGTGAAGGTGGCTAATGGTGCTAAGATACTCAGCCAAGGCAGATGTGAAGAAAGTATCAAGGTTCAAGGTACAATGTTTCTGGTTCCTTTTCATGTATTAAATTTGGGGGGTTGTGATATTGTGTTGGGTATCCAATGATTGAAAACATTGAGACCTATCCATTGAGATTTCACCAATATGACCATGCAGTTTATGTTGGATGGTAAAAAGCTTTCCTTGCAACGTTTAATTTCTAACTTAGTTGTAGTTCAACTTGGACTGAATTTGCTGAAATCCTCTTTTGTAAGGCAGCAAGATTGATTGTTGCAAATAATGGCTATGGAAACCTGTGGAGTTAGGGATCAATTGCAAAGTGAGGTAAAGGAGTTACTTGGCCAGTTTAAAGCTTTGTTTGAAGAACCAGTGGGTTTACCACCACCTAGAGCATTTGATCATCAGATTTTGTTGAAAGATGGTGCTCAACCAGTTTCAGTGAGGCCTTATCATTATGCTCATTATCAAAAATATGAGATTGAGAAGATAGTGCAAGACTTGCTCAGCAATGGAGTCATAAGGCCTAGCCAAAGTTTATTTTCTTCACCTGTGCTATTGGTGAAGAAAGATGATAGTAGTTGGAGGAAGTGCATTAACTACCGACCCCTTAACAATGAAACCATCAGAGACAAGGTTCTTATACCTGTCATTAATGAGCTTTATGGAGCTAAGATTTTCTCTAAACTTGACTTAAGGTTAAGTTATCATCAAATAAGGGTGAAAGAAGATGATATTTCAAAAACTGCATTTAGAACTCATGAGGGCCACTATGAGTTCTTGTAATGCCATTTGGGCTTATCATGCACTTGCCACATTTCAAGGCTTAATGAATCATATTTTCAAGCCCTTTCCTAGAAGATCTGTTTTGCTATTTTTCGATGATATCTTGTTTTAGAGCCAAGATTTTTCTCAACATCTTGAACATCTAGAAGCAATTTTGCCTGTTTTACAGCAGCACACTTTGTTTGCTAAGAGGTCCAAAATGTAGATTTGTAGTGCCTAAGATTGACTATTTGGGCCATATTATCTCAAGGAAAGGAGTTAAAGCAGATCCAGCCAAGATTTCCTCAATGGTTGACTGGCCAATTCCAAAAACAGTGAAGGGATTGAGGGGATTTTTGGGCCTTATTGGTTACTATCGAAAATGTATCAAGCACTATGGCTCAATACCTTCACCACTTACTGAATTGTTGAAGAAAAATTCTTTTTCTTGGAATAAAGAAGCTCAAGCAGCTTTTATTCAACTGAAGAACGCAATATCCAAGCCTCCTGTATTAAGGCTGCTAGATTTTTCAAACAAGTTTGTTATTGAGTGTGATGCCTCAGGAGTTGGGTTGGGTGTTGTCTTGATGCAAAAAGACCAACCAATAGATTTTCTTAGCAAAGCTTTAAAAGGCAAGGCCTTGTTACTTTCAACATATGATAAAGAACTTTTGGCTTTAGTATGTGCAGTGGCAAGATGGAAACCATTCCTGCTTGGTCAAGTTTTTAAGATCAAAGTTGACCAGCAGGCATTGAAACATTTGTTGGAACAAAAGGCAGCAACTGAAGCTCAGCAGAAGTGGATTTCCAAGCTTATGGAATATGATTTTAGAATTAAATACAAGAAGGGTAGGGACAACAAAGCAGCAAATGCTCTTTCAAGAAAAATGATAGATGAGTCAGCTACATTAGCTCTCATATCTTTTCCTACACCCATTTGATTGGATGAGGTTAACAAAGCTATGTGCTTTCTGATGATCTTTGCAGTAGCAAAGCAAGGGAATCCAGTTTCTAAATATTATTATTTATAGCAAGGCCTTTTGTTGACGAAGGGTAAGTTGGTTATAGTGCCTTCATTCTCATTTCAACAGAAGATTTTACAATATATCCATTATAATCCAAAAGCAGGTCATGTTGGGGATCATAAAACACTACAAAAGGCAAGGATGGATTTTTATTGGCCTGTTATGAGAAGGGATATTAGAAGAGTAGTCAGGGGGTGCCACATTTGTCAAATGAATAAGCATGAAACAACACACCCAACAGGTCTATTGCAGCCATTGCCTATTCCTCAGACTCCTTGGTTGGATATTGCAATGGATTTTATTGAAGGTCTTCCATGTTCTAATGGAATGACTGTCATTCTCACATAGTAGACAGATTGATCAAGTTTGGTCACTTTTTCCCTATGGCATAACCTTATACAGCTAGTGATGAGTATACGAAAGTGCACTCTAAATACCCTATTATTGGACTATAACGCTAAAATATGAATAGAAATTATAGGAATTAATGTGTATTCTTGAATTGAGTTACTATTTACTTTGAGATACTCCTAAGCAAATGTTTTTGTTTAATTTCATGAACTATAAAAGAGTAAGTCAAAACCCAGTCAAATTAAAAGGACTTTCAAATGGGCAAGAGTAGGAACAACCTAAGAACTTTCAATGAGTGTAGGACTCTTCAAATAAGGATAATGATGGAGTTTAAGAGTAATTCGGATCAAGAGAAATAGTCAGAGTCCAACATGCTCTAGGAGACAGTCTGGATATACTTTAGTATTTTGAACGTAATTTTCTACTCACATATCAGATTAATACGATTCTAGATGCATTGAAAAGCTAACTTAAAGGGCTACGAATTTGTCTCTAATAAAAATTTCTAAATTCAAAATTCTGAAGTATATACGTGGTTACCAAGATAAGTCCTAACATTTAGGCGATTTTTCTAAACGGAATCATGAATATATTAGGGTTTCTTTCCTACCCTATATAAGTATATCGTTAAGAGGCTGAAAAGGGAGGAAAAGAACTTAATTGTCATGACTGCCGTTTGCTTTACTTTTCTCTTGAAATTTTTGTTCCATTATATTTATGGATAACTAAATTCTCAAATACGGTTAGGGATAAACTTACACATTAGATAATATTTGTTATTTATTTTTTATTTATGTATTTGATTTTCAATTATTAAAACTCTTTTTTTTATCATTCTCAATTCATCGTTAATGTTCTCTTTTCTGAATAATCATAGAATTTATTTTGTTTATGGATACAGTCATGCTTTTTCAATTGAATGGATTAACTCTTTGATTATGTTTGGATCAATTATTTTATCTATATTGATTTAATCTTTTGCTGCAATATTGCTTCCTGAGTATATTGTTGTCATTGAATGATTTTTCATAGGGTTACATTTGGTTTAATTTTGGTTTATAAATCTATATCTTTCGATTGTGAATTTTGGAAATTTAGTTCCCAATTGAGTTATTCAATGAATTAAGAATAATTAAAATAATAGATTTGTGTAAGGGATTCCTGACGCTCTACTGTTTGTCAAATTTGAGTACTTTCTCCATTAGTCACTTTGCCTCACTTTAATTTACATTTAAAATTAATATTTATTCTCCATTAATCATTAAATACTTTTTCTTAGTTTCTTTGTTCCTTCCATTATTTTTTAATTTATCTCTCTATGGAATCAATACCCCAAAGCTGTGCTACAACTACCGCGTTATTCTTTGGACATAATCAAATTTTTGCGCCGTTGCCGAGGAGACAGTAAAAAAATTGCTAGATAATTTTTCTTTTCAACAGTTTATAAAAGCGGTAACTTTGTTCCTTCTTTTAGCTTGTTGCATTTTTTTCCTTTTATAGTATTTTTGTTATTTTGTTACCTTGCATGCACAAATATAGAGACACATTGGGTAGGTTTACTTGTAGGCCTATGCTAGAGTCAGAATCAAATTTTTTAAATCTTTTATTTGACAATCCTTCTAGTCCCGAAGAAATGAGTGAACACGAAGATCAACCCACTAGAACTCTTCAGGATTACCTCCACCCTACACGCACAGCCACACCATCATTCATCATGTTTCTAGCTAATACTCGCCAATTGGATTTTAAAACATGGATGATGCAGTTACTCTCTACTTTTCATGACTTGGAAAATGAATATCCATATGTGCACATTAGAAAGTTTGAAGAAGTAGTTGCGACTTTTCATAGTCACAATGCAACTGATGACGTTGTGAGACTTAAGTTATTTCATTTCTCTTTGAAGGATAGAGCTAAGAGTTGGCTATACTCACTAAGACCCCGATCTATTGGGTCATGGAATGAGATGACTCAAGTATTCTGCAATAAATATTTTCCCCAACATAAGACCAACGCTTTAAAAAGATAAATCTCCACCTTTACACAAAAGGACAGTGAGACTTTGTATCAGTCTTGGGAGAGATTTAAAGAGTTGTTGAGTATGTGTTCTCACCATGGGTATAAGAATTGGTACCTAGTGAGCTATTTTTATGAGGGACTTATATATAGAGAGCGCCAATTTGTAGAGATAATATGTAATGGTGAGTTCTTATAGAAAAATCTTGATGAGGCCATAGAATACCTCAATGAGCTTGCTGAAAAAGCTCACACTTGGATTGGACCTAGTGCTACTGAAAGCACAATAGGTCACGACCTGTAGGAAACTCAAATGGTGGTGGAATTTACCATCTCAGGGAGGAGAATAACTTAAAGGCAAAGGTTGAGATGCTCACTAGGGAGCTAGAGGTGTTAAAGACTAAGAACTTGAAGCCAACACACGTGGCTAATCATGCAGAGTCTTTTAGACCATTTTTTATGTGTGGCGGGGTAGATCACCTCGCTCAAGAGTGTCCCACACTTGTTGAGATGAGAGGGGTGTACGAGGAACAATGTAATGCCTTGGGTATGTACAAGAAGCCTTTTACACCTTACTCTGATACCTATAATTCGGGGTGATGCAATCACTCCAATTTTAGCTGGAAGTCTGAAAACCAATAGCCTGTACAACCCCATAGATCATATCCTACACCGTATCCTGCACATTCATCTTCTAGAAATCCTTTAGAAGACACTTTGCATGCTTTTATTGAGGCACAGTGTAAGACTAACCAAAAGTTTGAATCTTTGATTACGCAGATTGTAGAAGAAAATAAGGAGATAAAGAATCAAGTGTCCAAATTGATGAGCTCCTTGAGTGTGAATGAGCGAGGTAAGTTTCATTCTCAAGCTAAATCCGCACCCCATGGTCAATACATGGCGCAAAAGAATTTGAAAGATGTGAATGTCATTGTGACACAAAGTGGTAAGTCATTACACATCCCAACAACGAACAAATCAGAGGATGTAGAAAATGATCAAGATAGTAGTGATGCCGAGCTACCTAAGGAACCTGAGGTGACAAATAGTCCGATTAAGGTACCATTTCCTTAAGCTTTAAAATCAAGCAAATGAACTATGGATCCTAACAATGAAATCCTAAAAAATCTAAAGCAGGAAAAAATCAATCTTCCTTTTTTACATGTGATTAAACAAGTGCCTACTTATGTAAAAGTTATCAAGGATTTATGTACAGTTAAGAGAAAGTACCATGTGAAGAAGACTGCGTTTTTTACAGAGCAAATGAGTGCTCTAATTGAGCAGCGGATTCCTCCAAAGTACAAGGATCCTGGTTGTCTAACCATTGCATGCAGCATTAGAAATCATGAGTTTGGACAAGCTTTGCTAAATTTAAGAGATAGCGTGAATCTAATGTCATATTCTATTTATTTGCAGTTGGGGTTGGGAGAAATCAAACCAACCACTGTGATATTGCAATTGGCTGACCGTTTAGTCAAAGTACCCCGGGGTGTGGTAGAGAATGTTCTAATTCAAATTGACAAATTTTATTATCCTGTTAATTTCCTAATACTTGACACTAGCTCTATTGTTGATACTACTTCTAAAATTGCTTTAATTTTAGGTAGGCCTTTTCTTGCCACTGCTAATGCTCTTATTAATTGCAGGAATGGGCTCATGAAGCTATCTTTTGGAAACATGACCCTTGAGGTGAATATCTTCCATATTGCAAAACAGCCAGAAGATGATGATGAGAGCCACCAGATATACATGATTGACTCACTCATGGATATGGGAGTTTCTATAGCTCATGATTTTGATCCCCTTGAGTATTTTCTTGTTAATTCTGAGTTTGATCTTATCAGTGATCTATCTGATGTAGTTGATATTTGTGCTATTTTTTATAGAACTCAGGATTATGACACTCAGGCATGTCAACCGAAATTTGAGGAGTTGCCTGAGAGAAGTGCAAAATAAATTCCTTCAAGTGTGGAAGCACCCAAAGTTGATTTGAAGCCTCTGCCTAAGGGTTTAAAGCATGATTTCCTTGATCCAGGTGATACTTTTCCTATTATTATCTCATTTGAGTTATCTAAGTCTCAAGGTGAGAAATTAATTCGGACCCTAAGTAAGCATAAGTCAGCCTTAGGCTAGAGCATTGCTGATATAAAAGGTATTAGTCCCCTGGTCTGTTATTATAAAATTAATTTGGAGGAAAGAACTAGCCCTCGTAGAGACCCCCAGTGTAGGCTTAATCACACTATGAAAGAAATGGTGAAAAATGAAGTGTTGAAACTTTTAGATGCGGAAATCATATATAGTATTGCTGATAGTAAATGGGTAAGTCCTACACAGATTGTTCTTAAAAAGTCAAGTGTTACTGTGGTAAAAATGACCTGGGAGAGTTAGTCCCTATAAAACTTCTGACTGGATGGCGGATCTGCATTGATTATAGAAAATTAAATGCTGCCACCAGGAAAGACCATTTTCCTCTCCCTTTTATTGATTAAATTTTTGAGCGTGTTGCTGGTCATCCTTTCTATTATTTCTTGGATTGTTATTCTAGTTATTATCAAATTGAAATTGCATTAGAAGACCAGGAAAAAATCACTTTCACTTGCCCTTTTGGTACTTATACTTTTCGTAGAATGTCATTTGGATTGTATAATGCACCTGCTACTTTTCAACGTTGCATGATGAGCATTTTTAGTGACATGGTTGAAAATTACATGAAAGTTTTTATGGATGACTTGACTGTTTTTGGATCTTCCTTTGATGCATGCTTGTTGAATTTAGAGAGAGTGTTGACTCGTTGTGAGAAGAAAGATTTGGTTTTGAATTGGAAAAAATGCCACTTTATGGTACCTTCAGGTATTGTCTTAGGGCATATTATTTCTTCTAGGGGGATAGAGGTTCATCAATCTAAGATTGAATTAATCTCTAAGTTGACTACACCTAGGACAGTAAAGGATGTGAGATCCTTTCTTAGTTATGCGGGCTTTTACATAAGGTTTATACATAATTTTTCTACCATATCTAGGCCATTATGTGACCTTCTAGCTAAAGATACCCCATTTGAGTGGACACAAGCTTGTCAAGAGGCCTTTAAAACGCTAATTGGCAAGCTTACCTCAGCACCCATAATGCAGTCACCTGGTTGGACTTTACCTTTTGAGATCATGTGTGATGCTAGTGACTTTGCTGTAGGTGTTGTTCTTGGACAACGAAGGAAGGGAAAGCCTTTTGTCATTTACTATGCTAGTAGAACTTTAAATAGAGCTCAAATAAATTACTCCACCACTGAAAAAGAGTTGCTAGCTACAGTGTTTGCTTTGGATAAGTTTCGTGCTTATTTGATTGGTTCTCCTATTATTATTTTCACAGATCATACAGCCCTTAATTACCTTCTTACAAAGAAGGATGCTAAGGCGCGACTAATATAGTGGATTTTACTTTTGCAGGAATTTGACATCACCATCAAAGACAAGAAAGGAGTGGAAAACGTAGTGGCTGACCATCTCTCGAGGCTCACATTTGAGGACACCTCTGACCACCTGTCAATTAGGGATGATTTTCCTGATAAGCATTTGCTTTCTATTACTTCTCTACCATGGTTTGTTCATATTGTGAATTATTTGGTTGCAGGTGAGATACCAGTGGATTGGAGCGTTCAGGACAAGAGGAAGTTCATGATTGAGGTACATAATTTCTATTGGAATGACCATTTTCTTTTCAAATACTGCCCTGACCAAATTTTAAGGCGTTGCATCCCTGATGAAGAGATTGCTAGCGTCTTTGAATTTTGTCACTGCCAAGCTTGTGGGGGCCACTTTTCAATGAAGAAAACCGTTATAAAAATTCTACAGTGTGGATTTTATTAGCCCACCTTGTTTAAGGACGCAAACATCTATTGTCACTCATGTGAAAAGTGTCAAAAGTTAGGAGTTATGTCTCATCGTAATATGATGCCCTTAAACCCAATTTTAGTGATTGAAATTTTTGATTGTTGGGGCATTGATTTCATGGGACCATTTTCTCCTTCTTTTGGATATCAATATATTATTGTGGCAGTAGATTATGTGTCAAAATGGGTAGAAGCAGCAGTTTGCAGGAGTAATGATAATAAGACGGTAATTAAATTTCTCAAAGAAAATGTGTTATCTCGATTTGGTACACCACGTGCTATCATTAGTGATCAGGGTACACATTTTTACAACCGTTCTTTTGAGGCTTTGATTAAAAAATATGGGGTGGTACATAAGATCTCTACTGCCTACCACCCTAGACAAGTGGACAAGTAGAACTTACAAACAGGGAAATTAAACAAATTTTAGAAAAAATAATCAACCCGGATCACAAAGATTGATCTTTGAGACTAGTTGATGCACTTTGGGCCTACCGTACAGCTTTCAAAACTCTCTTAGGCATGTTACCTTATAGGCTTGATTTTGGAAAGCCTTGCCAGTTACCTGTGGAGCTCGAGCATCGAGCTTATTGGGACATCGAGCAATTCAATTTTGACATGGGAGAAGCAGGTAAGTTTAGAAAATTTCAGTTGACCGAGTTAGAAGAATTGAGAAATGATACTTATGAGAACTCTAAAATCTATAAGGCTAAAATGAAAGCGTTTCATGATAAAAATATTTTGAAAAAAATGTTTAAGCCTAATGATATAGTATTCTTATATGATTCTAGACTCCATAAGCACCCAGGAAAACCTCGGTCTAGATGGACCGGCCCTTTTATAGTCAAAAATATTTTTACAAATGGGACGGTAGAAATAGAGGATCCTAAGGATGGTCGGATCTTTAAAGTAAATGGTTAACGCCCTAAAGTATTAATTGATAGGCAAGTTCCGGAAGTGGAAGACATTCCACTTGTGGATCTAGTCTATCAACCTTGATCACACAGCGTAGGTATTTTTTTTCTTGATTTGTTTTGTTTTATTTTTGTTTTCTCTTATTTTCTTTCTTTTTCTTTTTATTGCTGTTGTTTTCTTTATTTTTGTTTGCAAATTAGTTTCATTTTGTTATTTCAAGTTACCATCTTTGGTACTTAGCAAGCTACTCACGTCACTCATCAGGTATATTATACCCTTTTTGGTTACTCCCCATTCAAATTTGATTCTTAAACATTGAGTTGGGGGTGATGGTGCAAAGTCAATATTTAAAATGCTTATTGGAACTCTGTGGCATATTTTCGTGTGCCAATATTTTAAAAATAAAATAAAAATTGCATCACACTTGTATCCTTTTCACATGTGTACTCATTCTCATTCATAGTCATCTTCGTGAATTTACCAAACCCACCATAATCATTTTTGTTAAAGCATTCACAGAACCCCTAATGCACTCATCCAAGCTTTGTGATAAGATGGTGGTTTGACACAGGTAACTAAAGAATTCTTTTGCTTAAGTATTCATGTGAGTTTTGGTGAGGATTGAGAACCTACAAATGTAGTAAATTGTTATAAGCGTTCATTGATTTATTGAATTGAACACTTCTTTTGAGCATATCATTACATGGTTTGTGGTAAGATGGTGGATATATTTAGAATATGACGAAGGTCAACTTAGAATTAACGTTTGAGCCTTTCAAGCTAACCCTTTCCATCATGAAACCCTATTAGCCAAGTTTGAGCCAATAAACACATGTAGCTTATTCTTTTCATATGCCCACTTCATCCATACCTCTCCTCATTGGAGTATAACCTATATACTAGTTTTTCCTACCCTTGTTACTTCCAAGTGTGTACTAAATGTGGAAATTATTTTTCTTCTCAATTAAAAAAAAAAAAAGGAGAGAGAGTAAGGAGAAAAACATGAGTTACAAGGAGTTCAAGTGAGTGAGCTTTAAAGGCAAAAAATACCTTGACTGGGTAGAAATAGCAAAATACCAGGGTGACATAATTGCTCACCAAATTATATATATAAAAAAAAAGAGGCATTATTTAATGATTTGAAAAGTTGGAGAATACATCAAGTGAGAAATGTGGTCTATTGAGATATTTAATAAGATCCCCTTTGTATGTACTTGAAAGTTTTTGAATCATTTTCATCCTTTTTTTTCATATAGTCCCGAACCCAAGTTACGTTACAACTTTTTGTGTTGACCGTTCTGATTCTAAGTAAGGTTTTGGAAAAAGTGGTGGAAGTCTCATTTGTTAGTGTTCCTATCATAAGATCAACGTTTGCTTGTTGCTTGTACATAATTACCTAATTCCCCATGAGAGTGTGTATACACCCATTGTCAACTCCATAGAGAGAATCCTCACACGAAACACTTTTATACCCATGAGTTATGGAGTTGAACCTTTCGCTTGAGATGTTCTTGATGTTGCATGTGTTAAGGCTTCTAGTTATATGGATATAGCTTGGAACACACACACACTCTGTGGATTGCTATAGGTGGATTGCTTGTGATAGGGTTATTGAATTCCTAAGATTGCTTTGATATGTGAATTGGGAAAGTGTGATTTTGTGGCCTGTGTGTGATTTTCTTTGGTCTATTTCGTTGTTTTGGCATGAAAATTACTAGGGACTAGCATTGAGTAAGTTGGGAGGTGTGATGGGTGTACAAAAGTGCACTCTAAATACCCTATTATTGGATTATAACGCTAAAATATGAATAACAATTATAGAAATTAATGTGTATTATTGAATTGAGTTTCTATTTACTTTGAGATACTCCTAAGCAGATTTTTATGTTTAATTTCAGGGACTATAAAAGAGTAAGTCAAAATCCAGTCAAATTCAAAAGACTTTCAAATGGGCAAAAGTTGGAACAACCTAACAACTTTTAATGAGTGTAGGACTCTTCAAATAAGGATAATGATGGGATTTAAGAGTAATTCGGATCAAGAGAAATAGTTAGAGTCAAACATGCTCTAGGAGACAGTCTGGATATACTTTAGTATTTTGAATGTAACTTTCTACTCACATATCAGATTGATACGATTCTAGATATGTTGGAAAACTAACTTAAAGGGCTACGACTTTGTCTCGAATAAGAATTTTCAAATTCAAAATCCAAAAGCACATACATGGCTGCCAAGATAAGTCCTAACATTTAGGCGATTTTTCTATGCGGGAATCATGAATATATTAGGGTTTCTTTCCTACCCTATATAAGTATATCATTAGGAGACTGAAAATGGAGGAGAGGAATTTAATTTTCCTGGCCGCCGTTTGCTTTACTTTTCACTTGAGATTTTTGTTGTCCGTCATATTTATGGGTAACTAAATTCTCAAGTAGGGCTAGGGATGAACTTGCACATTAGATGGTATTTGTAATTTATTTTTTATTTATGTATTTAATTTTCAATTACTAAAACTCTTTTGTTTTATCATTCTCAATTCATCGTTGATGTTATCTTCTCTGAATAATCATAGAATTTATTCTATTTATGGATACAGTCATCCTTTTTCTATTGAATGGATTAGCTCTTTGATTATATTTGGATTAATTATTTATCTATATTGATTTAATTATTTACTACAATATCTCTTCCTGAGTATATTGTCGTCATTGGTCACTTTTTCCCTATCGCACACCCTTATACAGCTAGTAAGGTAACTGAGGTGTTTTTTGCTGGAGTTTTTAAACTTCATGGGTTGCCTAAAACTATAGTCTTTGATTGTGATGTGGTCTTTACTAGTAATTTCTAGAGGCAATTGTTAAAAATGCAAGGAACTAACTTAGCCTTCAATTCAGCATACCACCCTCAATCTGATGGCCAAGCAGAGGCCTTGAATAAATGTGTGGAAGGCTATCTGAGATCATACATTGGCACCAAGCCAAAGAACTGGAGTGCTTGGTTACCAATGGCATAGTGGTGTTACAACACTACCATACATTCATTTATTGGCATCATTCCATTTCAAGCACTTTATGGGATCTGTCATCCTAAGTTGCTAACATATGTTTCAGGCACTATTGCTAATGCTGCAGTAGATCAGTAGCTTAAGTCTCGTGATGAAGTACTTTATCTTTTAAAGGAGAATTTGAAGAAGACCCAAAGTAGAATGAAGATATACGCTAATAAGAAGAGGATTGAAAGAGTTTTTGAAGTTGGTGATTAGGGTGTTCCTTAAGTTGCAGCCCTATCGACATAAATCAGTGGCACTAAGAAGAAATATGAAATTGGCTCCTCGATTCTATGATCATTTCTAGGTTGTTGAAAAGATTGGTCAAGTAGCATGTAAATTGAATTTACCATCCTCAGTAAGAATACATCTTGTTTTCCATGTATCTTGTTTAAAAAAAGAAACTTGGAGATCAAATTTCTCCATTACCTACTTTACCTCCTGTTGACATTGAAGGAAATGTGCAACCTGAACCTGAACTTATTTTGGAAAGGAGAATGAGGAAAGTGGGGAATCATGCTTCAACCGAGGTACTAATTAAGTGGATTGGAGCACCTATTGAAGATAGTTCTTAGGAGCTGCTGTGGAAACTCAAAACTCTCTATCTCACTTGGTGGCAACAGTCTTGTAGCATTCTCACAGGTGCCTTGTGTGCAAGGCCTTGAAGTGGTGGAGGTTGTCACGGGTACCTGGCAGAGGCCTTGAAGTGGTGGAGATCAGTGAAGCCATTGGAGGGTCTGTCTTGAAAGTTTGTTATGAGGTGTTGCAAAGGGTTTAACAGTCGAGGGAAATCAAGAGAAGGATAGGCTTTAATGAAATGAATCGTTTTGGACTTTAGGGAAGGTTTGCATTTTATTTCTGCTGAGGTTGCATTTAGAGTAGGGGTGCTACCCACATGGTGCGGGGCGGGAGCACCCCCTCCCCGCCCCTGGAGGCGGGGGCGAGGCCCCCTGCCCCGCTAATGGGGGGTGGGGTTTAAACCACACCCCGCCCCGTCCCCCGATCAACCCAGTGATTCATTGGGATTTATAATTTTTTTTTAATCTAAAAAAAATTTTAGATCCAAATTATAATATAATATAATTATAAATTTTATTCAAACAAATATAAACTCATTAGAGTTGTATTTTGGATTGTCTTGGCCTCCTAGGCCAACCTTTATATAAGAGGCCAAGGCAATACAATTATCATTCTTTATCAATGTGGGACTTATTGTTAACAATAGACCAGTCGAGTACGACTCCTATAAAAGCAACCACACTTCAACATCTTCTACCAAGACCAACCACACTCGAGCACTCAAGTTATCCACCTTAACGCAATCGAGCACACCTCCCTTTGGGTTTAGCCCTATGCGAGCACATGAGTTGCTCCTCAACATGGTCAAACACCTCCTTTAACAAAGCCAAGTTCTCTTACACTCGCACTTGGTGGTTAATGGGTGATGACACTCCCTCTAGTGCATCACTACTCACCCACAAAGTTGGGTTCCCTTGCACTCGCACTTGGCAACCAACTTGTGATTACACTTCCTTGAATGCATCACTCCTCGCCCACAAAGTTGGGTGCCATAGTACTCATACTTGGCAATCAAAGGATGATGACACTCCTTTGAGTACATCACTCCTCGCCCACAAAGGCAAGTGCCCTCGAACTCACACTTGGTGATCAAAGGATGATGACACTCCTTTAAATGCATCACTCCTCGGTCACAAAGTCACTTGCCCTTGCACTCGCACTTGACAATCAAAGGATAATGATGCTCCCTTGAGTGCATCACTCCTTGCCAACAAAGTCGAGTGCAACATTCCTCACCCATCAGCGAGGTTGAGCTCATCTCCCACTTAACCTAAAATTCGAGTGCCCTCACACTCGCACTTCGCGATCAATGGATGATGCCACTCGCTTGAGTGCATCAATTCTGGCCAACAGGTATGGTCAAGCACATCTCTCGCCTCACATAAAGTCGAGTGTTCTCGCACTCGCACTTGGCCATCAACGCCAGCGTGGTCAAGCATCTTCTCTAGTAAACATCGAGTGTTGACACTCGTGCCACAACCACCTAGTGTCGATTACCTCTGAGAACGAGCCGCTGGGCTCCACAAGCGCCTTGTATCGGTTATCTTTGGAAATGAGTCGACAAGATCAACCTAGAATGGACCCAGAGAGCCGACAGGCTCCCTAGCCATCTAAGTGCAAGTTACCACAAAAAAACCATAACCTCTAAACAACAAATTGTCTCCAAGGCAAAAAATGCACTAGCATCAACAAAAAAAAAAAAAAAAAAAATTTGCTAAGTATGAAAATACGGGCTCTTTGCTAACAATAAATAGTCACATGCAACCATTGGAACTCTTGATTATCAAGAAAACATTCATGCAAACAAACTTCCCAAAATTTATTTATACAAACTATCTCTACACAGTTGACTGAAAGATTCAAAAGGCATTCTTGTTGAACAAACTAACATAAAGAATCATAGGCCTCTATTGGGTATAAGGCCAACAACCAAGAATCAAGCCTAGAGGTAAGGCCAAGACTTAAGCCTAGAGATTAGGCAAGTTGACTCAAACACGTACAAGAAAATGGCTTCATAATGCAAGTATCACTCAATCACTCCAAGAAAGGAAAGCAGCCTCTATAAAGGGGGAGTCCCCTCAAATTTGGGCCAGATTTCACTACACATAGAGACCCCAAAACTCTTCTCTCTTTAACAACTTGGCATCGTTTCAACCTCCAAAAAATCTAATTTCCTCTATTATATTGAGAGAGAAGTGAGGCAATGAGAGACTATAAAATTAACAAGATTAATAGATTTTGCCCCCAAACAACCAGTAGACGAAGGCTTTTACGCTGACCCATGTAAATCTGTTTCTCTCTTTGTTTATATTTGATATAGTTATTTATCGTTTGTCCCCATTGATGAGCGTTCAAGCACCATACTGAGGTCCAAACCACTATTGTGGCCTTTTTTATGCCACCATTAGGACACAAATCACCCATGTGGGTCAGAAATGACTATTTCCTCTCATTTCGACCTATTGTACAAATTTACAATTCAACAATCATATCGAGAGATAATAAATAACATCACTCTGTATGAACTAGACATTTTGAAGGTGTGTCTATCATGTAGGGTTATGCAAGAAACTACCATTTCTAAGAAAGGTTAAAGCAAGTTACTCTTTCAAAGTTTGGGGCACTTTGTTGATAATTTGTTTATGAAGAATAACTGGGACCTAAATGCAAAAATTATTAGACCACCTATATGCATCGTATTGAAAATATGTTATTATTATATGTCAATACTGTATAAGCGGATAGTTTAATAATTGTGTATTATCGCTATGTTTATTGGAATCAATAACTAAATATTATTTTAAAGAATTGCATTGAAATTAAAAATATCAAGCTGGTAGCTAATTTGTGTGTTCACGATTAGATATATAAAAGTTAAATTTAGCTGCAATTTTGAGTCCATTAGTTTTCATGAGGATGTGTATTGTGATAAAATGTCAATTTAGGATACATTTGATTCACAAAATATGTATTCCTATTCAGGGTGTGTGGACCCCGCCCCCACATGCCTGGGGAGGGGTTTATGCCTAGAATCTGAAACCGCATCCTGGGGCACCCCTGTCCATCGCCCACCCACTGCTGTGACAGTTGAAAATTTTTTTTAAAAAAAATAAAGAAAAGATAAAATTCACAACAAATTAAAAAAATCAAAACAACATCCATAACAATGAACAAAATACAAATCAAATCCACAACACAATACACATCAAATCGAAAGAAATAGCAAAAAACCTAAACTAGTAAAATAGACGCCTACGACCACTGGTCCACAGGGACTGTGAGAAATAGAGAGTTTGAGAAGAAAAGAAGGAAAAGCCGAAGAGGAGGATGAGAAGAAGAGGACGCGGGCCATGCTAACTATGAGAGGGAGAGAGGGTTTGAGAGGGCAACGATGCACAGAAGATAAAGAGAGGAGAGGGAAAAGAGACTACAGAGGGGGTTAGGTTTAACTTAAACCTCCCCCAACCCACAACAATGTCGTTTCATCATTATATATATGAGAAAAGTAAATTCGTTACCAAAACAACGTCTTTTTGGTAACAAATATATATATATACAATTGGGCTGCGCTTGAATCCCAGGTGCGATGTGCAGAGGAAGGCAAGCCTGGGCCCTATTTGCCCCCACCCCTGCAACGGGTGAGCCAGGTTGCTCGTGTGGCCCAGACAAGGCCGAGGTAGTGGGCACAGGGTGGTAGAGGGCGGTGCCTGTAACAACCCGCTAGAAATTCAGTGGATGAATTTCTTTAAGCTTTAGAAGTGTTGTGAAAATCTTGAAAATGTCTAACGAATCAAGCAATCGCGTAGGCTTTAATTTGTCAGCATAGTCAATTTCTTATCCACCTCGTGAGAATGAGGAACTGTTTGTGCCATTAGTCTCATATGAATATTTAGGATTTTATGATGCAATAAACGATTTTCATCTTCCAGAAAACACTTGTTTGAAATAGCATTTCGATTTATTCAAGGTATTTAGGTGTTGAAATTCGTAAAATGAATTGCACTCCTAATCTTGTAAGATTATTTTGGATTTTATGGTGCAAGTTATTTTCACCATTTTCAGAGTTAATGGTAACTTTTATGTTAGTGCCATGTGGTACGCAATCTAGTCGTTTTCAAATCACAGTATGGAATGTCCAAATCAATTTAAAGAAGTTTCATTTAGATACTTGACAAGATCTTAACTACACTTGGTGAATAGTTTAGGACACTTGGCAGCAAGATGGACCATGAGATAGAAATATGAAGGAAAGGAAGAAAAAAAAATCAAGTTTTGTGATTATACCACCTAAGCCAAATACTATTCCATCCAACCATCTATTTTGTGCCAAACTAAAGAGAGTTTCAACCCTGTAAAATCTCAAATATTTGAGATCTAATTGAAACCCCAAATACCTTGTGGAAACCGAAAACCTAAATAGTTTCCAAAACCCTAAATGAAGCCTGTTTTAGCTTAGTGTTTAATAACTTGATTAAATCACTATCACATGCTATTAATCATTTGAATTAATGTTATTACACCCTTATCCATTCTTTTATACCATACTATTTTAATTGGGCCAACGAAAATTGGATTTGGGCTTAATAGAAACCGAAACCCAAGCCAAACCCTATTGAAACCCTAAATGAGGCCCAATCGGTTTGGGCCCACAAAAGTCCACCGAAAAAGCTCCACCTATGCAAGAATTCTTGAGAAAGTTTCCTTGATGCCATGAGTGTACTTTGATTACCCATGTTAGCCCCAAATAGTGGTTGATGGGAGGTCAATCAACTACCTCAACATTACCCTATTGCACGACATCTTCAAGATAGAAAACTGTGTGCTATAGCCCATGATTTTGGCTGACAACACATCACCAAATAGTCACCCTCACATACCCTTGCAACCCCTCTAGAAGTATATGAATTTTTCATGTCTTTTAGCTTAGGCTTTTGTCACTTTTGATTCACTTTCTTGGAGAGAACTCAAAGAGAGACTTCTAATAGTTTTTCTAGACATTTTTGTATGATTGTTTGAAGCCATTGTAAGTAGATTATCATGAAACGATCTCCATATAAGTTGTTCCTATTTGAGTATAGTTTCTATTGGTATATTTTGTGTGATTTTTCATGGAGTCTTGATTAGTTAAAAGTCTTTTGAAGCATGCAAAGATCATACTTGGCTATAATCTGGACAGTGTGTGATTTTTTATTTTTTTACAAAGTTTTTGGAAAGACCTTTGTCCAATATTTTTATGGTTTATAGTTAACATGTTAACATGCAAGTTGGATTTAAAATTGTTGCATATTAAGAGTTTTTACTAATAATTTTGCACTATATGAGAAAGTTTGAAATTTTAGGTGGAAAAATAGTTTCTATTTTTTAGTAAGCTTGGGTCTTTGATATGGAAGCATGCTCCTATGGTCTTGATATTCACATATGTTGTTCTTTGGACTTTTATCTGTGTTAGTAAGTTATTTGGAAGATTTATGGTTGTAATATTGAAGAAATGAAGTTTTATGCATGCTAAGTCATCGACTCATTTTAGTTGTTTTTATATTTTTAAACCACCCTAAGTTGGAATATTTACAAAGATAGAGCTATAAAGTGAGACTTAGTCCAGGGAGGTGTAACAATGACTTAGATCATGTACAGAAAATTTAAGTTATGAATTTTATGGTATAGATTTTAAGAAATTTTAATAAATGTTTTCTCACTCTTATAATCTCAGTATTTTAATAAAGAATGATTTTATTTATAGAATCTTTGTATCAAGTGCTTCCTCCAGAATAAAAGAAAATATTTTTAAGTCAAGGTCAGTAGTAGCACTCTAGCTTCTCGAGAATTTTTAAAAGTGACTATATTCTTAACCGTGGGGAGCTAGGTGTTACAAGAATGCTATGTGTCAGGACCTAGAGAGCCAGTTGAGACCGACTAGATGAGGTCAATTAGGCCCCAACGCAAAGATAAGGAGATTGTTACTTCATTCCTCCAGCTTTTAGATAGGAATATGGCTATCTAAGCCGAGTTGCAAGAGCGGCTTAGGGAGTTAGCTCAGTAGTTATATATTTTTTAATACTGTACTTATGGAACGTTGTCTCTAATACTTATTTATGTTATAGTCATGATGGACAAGTTTTGTATCATTATAGTTATTATTCTGTTATTCTATTCTGAATCAGGATATATTTTGGGAAATAGACTCCGGTACAGTGTTATTTATTTGGGAAAAAAAAAATTTTCCACAGTGTATATAGGGTGCATTGCATATTTAAGATCATGAACATGAGCAAATAACCTTGTATTGCATGTCACAATGCTTTAAACGTTTGATCCCAAGCAAAATATGAGAGCGTCACACTTCCCAACCAGAGACTTCTTAGAGGGGTTACCCGAGTCTAAAGGATTTAATAGTATCTTGGTGGTAGAGGACAGACTCACCAAATTGAGTCACTTCACATTCCTTAAGTACCTTACTACCAAGGATATTTCTTATATACTGTAGTTTATTCCTTACATAACTGGCTTGTTACAACATACTTAAGGACAGTTTCATATTGCAATGCTTCCGAAAACGGCTAATGTTTAGTTTAATTGTTGATGAAATGAGTGGAAGCTAAACCCTCTTAGCCACATATATACGACTTCTGCGTTTTCAGTGGGATTGTTTGGGAATATAAATGGTTTCATCTCATTCATTTTATCTTATTTTTTCATCTCATTTTCTTCTTAAATATCATTTAAACACAAATATTTTTGACTTTCAAATTTTTAACCTTTTGATTTAAATTTTCTAAATTTTTAAAATAAAATTATGTTATAGTAAAAAATTATTTACTAATAATATTTTAACTTTATAATATTTTTATTCAAATTTTTTTAATTTCTTAAAATCTATTAAAATATATTATCTCAAACTATTTAATAACTAGTCAAATTTATTATCTCATCTCATTCTAAGCCTACTTAGCTAGTCGGTGAACAACACGAAGAACATAAAAAAATAATAATAATAATAAAAAAAAAAAAACATGCAAACATCTAAAGAATTAATAAGTGGAAGCAGCCAGCTCATGATATTCGAGTAAACGGATTTATCGGCGTGACTTGCTCACAACCTATTAGAACTAAACCAGTTTTGCTGTGTGGAGTGTGTGCAGTGTGTGGACAAGAACGATACGTACGGAAGTTTTATCTTTACGTAAAAGCTTTGTAAAAATATTCTTTTGGATAGGAAACAAGGGGGCTAGATTTCTGTGTTTAAAGATTACTTTTTTCACTAAAATAATGCAAACAGTCTCATGATTTTGGCATGAAAAGGTGTGTACGTACCCTCGGGGCCTCCAGAGAAAAAAATGTCCGACAGTACAACATCATTGTCAAAGAAAAGAAATAGCCAAACCCGACTCCGTGACTTAGGGAAAATGTCCACCGCAAATAGCATGTTTTGTTTTGGTTGGAACTGTTACTAGATTTGCCTTATGGCACAAATGAAAGTAAAACGATGTCATCTCAATGCATGTATGTGTTTTAGGTAGCATTAATTTTTCCCAGGTTTCCTCGTCAATTTGGATCCATGATAAACCAGTACGATCCATGCAGCTGTATACTTAATTTTGGAAAATAATTTATATAGTTTTAAGATATAAAAATCTATAGTCCACCTTAAAAATATGATTCCGTTTGAATATAGAAACACTTTTAACACTTTCTCAAATTTTTATATAAAATATAATAAATAATTTAATTTTTTTAAATTTTAAAATAATAATAATATTAAAAAATAATATTTTAATAATATTTATTTTTTAACTTTTTCTTCGCCTGTAATAAGGCATTTAAGAAGCCATGGTTAGTTTGTAAGTGGATGTAAGCCTTCTAATTTGCGTTGACACTAAAAGTGCATGTTAAACGAAAATTAACGGACTTGTACATATCCCATAAAAACAGAGAAAAAAAAAATAAAAAGGAAAAGAAAAAGTGAGAGTTGATAAAGTTTTCGATCAGAGCATAAGAAAAATGGTTTCCTCATCTTAAGCTTTGGCATCATTCCTCCGTACATTGGGATAATTTGGTGCGCTTTGCCTCAGTGTTTGAACCCCAATGTTCTCGGATAAGAGGTCAAAATTCGGTGGCGGAGTGAAGAGTGTTCACAAAGAGTCAAGAGAAGTGGAGCTATAAAATAAAATGAAAATTATAAGACATGGTTTTATATAATAAATTAGATTTAATTTAAAATAAAAATAATTTTTTAATTTAACATATCATATTAAATCATATTAATTTATATATTTATAAATCTCGTTCACAAATTCCATCCATGACCTCAAAAGTACATTAGTGTCTCTCATTATTACATGTAGATGAAATGTTTAAATGAGATATAATGTAAAGTTAAGATTAATTCGAACCTCAACTCCATTATGGTATTAATTCATTAATTATTTTAAAATTTTAAATTATGAAAGAATAAATTCTAATATTTATTATATTATATTATATTCCTACATTTATAGGTAGGCATATATGGAGCATAGCATAAATCTACAAGACTACAACATGCCCGCGTCTGAGCGGACTCAGGCAAGCACAGGCAAGTAGCATTTATATAAGGAATATGCTAGTACAACTTTTAAATATGCTTTTCAAATGTGACAATTCATATTTTTTTATTTTTTTAATAATTAAGAAAGTGATTGTTAGTGAATTTATATATATTTATTTTTTAATGGTTAAGGATGTTTAAAAAATTCTTAAAAAATAAAAGAAAAACAAATTTACCCTAGTATGCATATTTAAAATAGAAAAGTTTTTTGGTAAACGAGTTCGCACATCAAACCGCGCACCAATACTAAATATAAGACATCTGTTTAATAAAACGGTACGAATTGAAAATAAAAATGATTTTCATGAAACAAAAGACTTTCTTATTCTCTCAAAAAAAAAATCTTTTATTTTTTTCAATAAAAAAATTATATTAATGTTAATACACGGTTGGGCACACCAAACTATTTGTATATAATAAGACTCTTTTAAAATATACATTTAATATGCATCCAAGCATTGTCCTTTATATAAAAGGCAATTAACGTATGGGCCCTAAGAATAGGCCTGTGCTCTGAGGCATCCTAACAATATAGCTTTCAGGACCCAGTTAATTAGGAGAGTTTTCATGTTATTCAAGCCTGAATATTTCGGTGGGGTTGCTACTCTTTTTGTATTGTTCAGGTGACAATCTTTCAGCTGGGTGTGTTTTCTACCAAGAAAGAATGGAGGTGGGAGAAGGGGAGGGGATCGAGGGGGATAACAATCTTGCATGTTGGCAGCAGATATAATTAAAGTGGTGTCTAGTATTTGTGATGATGAGCGAAAATCAGTTGGAAATAATTAAAAGATTTTGACTAATTAACGATCGAGTGCATGATCTTTTATGATGTACCGTAATCGGCTAGAAATAATTGAAGATTAACTGCTTATCACGTTAGTAAATAGTTGAGGGCATCTCTTGCTAATTATAATGTCTCACAACACTAATGATTCATCAAACGCCACCTGATCATTATGCTAATGGAGTACTGTACATGCTTTTAACTTTTATAATTATTTAAGGATTATTGTATCTATTTAGGTCCCGTTTAGAATTTAGATTGAACTGAAATTAAATCAACCCAGTTTAATTTTAAGCTGAGTATAACATCCAAACATCCAACTCTCATATTACTAAACTCATCTCAACAGAAAACTTCTTTACAAATAAGACTCATAATATTTTTCAACTCAATACATATTTACACACGAGACTCACAATATTTTTCAACTTTTCATAAATATATCTAAATTCATATTAATATCTAAACACATTTAAATTCATCTTAGATTGTCCCCACAAATATCATTCCACTATTTCAACTCACTACTATTCATAAAGAACTCAACTCATCTTAATTTAACTCAACATCCAACCGAGTCAGACCCAGATTGGAACCCGAATAGATCCAGGTTTTTTAGACCCGAAAATCCGGGTTCCGGGTTGTACCCGGATTTTATTTTATTTTATTTGTCATATAAAGGGTTTAGAGGCATAATTTTTTTTTTTTTTTTTTTATAAAAGTCTGTAATTAAAATGATGAAAAGCATAATTCTTCTATATTTATTAAAAAAGATTTAAAAAGTGTTGAAAATCATAATTCTTCTGTATTTCTTATAAGAGCATATATTTTATGAACAAAATTTCTGAGTCATCATTAAAAAGCATAATACTAATATTTTTCAGAATAATAAAAATATATAAAAATGAAAAACTAAAATGCATGCAATTCACTACATATTACACTATTTTGTTATTTACACATTACATTACATTACAAAATACAAAAATACAAGATATGAATTACAAAATAATTTCAGTAAGTAGCAACTTCAAGTGATCTGACCGAGAGAGATCCTGCACATTCTGTAAGCAAAAAAGGTCAGTACAAAATTCCTAGACAAGGGGCTAATACAGAAAAAAGAAAAATACTAAAATGTGCAATGCAATTACAAAATCACAAAATTAGTACAAAATTAAACAACTATGTATAACTTTAATTATCACCATATTGAGCATAAATTAGCATCTATAGATTTCTGGAAATACCTTTATAAGTTGGATTATGTAAAACTTCTATGTTCTACACATCTAGCTAGCTAGCTACTTTGAACTAAAACAAAAGCTTATGATGTAGCTAGCAAGGTTGCATTTCCATTTTGCTTCTCGAAGGACAGAAAATGCATTTGGATTCAAAGTGCTAGTTACTAGTATATATATATATATATATTCGGGAACAAAGGTGCTTTGGGATGCTAATATTAAATGCTTATCATATATATATATATGCTATCTACATTGATCTGAGTCTTGATTACCCTTATATTATAGTCATAATCATCAAGATGGAAACAACAACTACTACTACTACTAGGGAGTACTCCTGCTGTAATATATAAGAGAAGAAATTAATACACATGGATTCAATAAGAATGATGTATTATTCAAAACTAATGTGGAATCCATGATTCAATTAATGCAACAACTAGCGAGGCAACTTAGAACTTCTTGCTTCCAATGCTCTGGCAGAAACAAGAAAAAGGTATGAGCCAATCAAATTTCATTTAGAAAAAAAAAAACCAAACCATAACAATAACAACAATGTTATATACCAAAAGTCTCTAAACACAAATTAAAATGCGATACTACAAACACCTCAAAGAAAAAACTCAAAAAATGAAACAAAGCCCATCAAAATCTTTCAAATATCGAGACTTTGGCTGTAACTTTCTCGAACACCCAGCAAAAACACAAAGAACCCAGAGATAGATTTGCCCAGAACAGTCTCTCTTTGTCTTTCACAGAGACTCCACATGCCCAAAAAAGTCACTTGCTACCACAAATTAAGTCAACCAAAATAGAAAGAAAGACTAGATCTACTTCCATGAGAGATGACGACCAAAACTTAAAATAGAGAGACACAGCGGCTAGAAATGGACTCCTCTCTTCTGTTGAGTCCTCGCGTGAGAGAAAAAATAGCATATCTAACAAACTAGAGAGAGAGACAGAAAAAAATAGCAGATCTAGCAAAATGACAGCATATACTTTATACCCACAAGAGATTTGTTTAAAGGCATTGATCACAGATCGAGATTGAGAGAGAGAGAGAGAGTTATCAAAGTGAGAGAGAGAGACGGTGGCAAAACTTGAAGTACAACTCAAAAGGCTAGGGTTTCATGGCTCAAGGGGGAGAACGAGAGGAGAGCAACGTTTGCACAGAGAGAGAGAGAGAGAGAGATAAGAGTTAAATGACATGGGTGGGGGGCGTATTTTTTTTATTATTATTATTAAAACTGGGTACAGGGGTTAAAATCCGGTACCCAGGTATAAAACTGTAACTGGCCCAATCCGAGCCAGTTAGGGGTGATCCGGGTTTCGGCCTAGATAACATCTAGGCAGATAAAAATTCGGTTCGGATGAACAGTCTTATAGATGAGGTCACATCAGTTAAAATTTCTTAGGTAATTAATACCTTTTATGTAAAAATGTGACATGCTTGCTAAGTACGTGCTTGTTTTGAGAATATAAATACTTCTTAATAGGGTGATTTGTAAATTATTAATTGAGTTGTCATTAGTCCGACTAAATTATGTGTTTTAGTGGAGTGAATATGATGTAATCGCAGAGTACGAACACAAGGTACTTACATCCTTTCATAGAATATCATATCAATTTAAATTGATGCTTATATAGCTAGACAATTTTAATTACATGGCATATAGTGATATGATTAGAACTGTGTGATTATGGAGCCCTGAGTAATATTACGATCGTGACCAAATTCACATATATCTTTTCATTTGTCCTGTTTGGATTGAAAAGTAATCTCAACTCAACTTATTTTATCTTATTTCATCATTATAATTTTTTTTTAAATTTTTACACAAAATATAATTAACAATTCAACTTTTTCAAATTCCAACATAATAATAATATTAAAAAATAATATTCTAACAATATTTTATTCAAATTTTAACTTTTATCTCATCTCAACTCTCAATTCAAACGAGTATGTGATGTCCAGTGAAAAGCATAATTAATGTCCATCTCACCTTCAATAAGATTTTCACCATTACAAATGCAAGTAATTGCCTTAATATTAGTTCCATTTGTATCTGAAGGATGAAACTTCTTTCCATTTGCCCTTTCCTATTGGTAGCTGTGTTTTCGTTTTTTTCCTCCTGGCAAAGAGAGCATTAAACAACCAATTTCTTTAGAAGTTTAGTTGTCAGATAGCGGTAACTTGTCCTTTTCACCCAAACCAATCACGAGGAAGAAGCTAAGAAGGAAAAAAAAAAAACCACAAGAGTAAAGATGAATCTACAATTCAAAATTGATTCTGGATAAGAAGTTTTGGATTCGAATTCTAGCGTAGACGATTGTATTGACAGGATTTGCGGAAGAAGGATTAAAAGTGGCAATAAGGAATTGAAGAAGAAAAAGAAAAGAGTTTTGTATCTACGACATCTGTCTATACCACACACAACACATGTTTTATTTATTTTTTATTCCTATGAAATTTATTAAATTATTCTATTCATATCAAGTGAGATTTACGACTTGACTTGTCTAGACATATCAAGTGTACTTTTATTTTATCAAAAGAGTAATATTATTAGATACAGTTCTAGATGTATAAATTCATCTCACTCATTTTTTTTTAAAAAAAGTGAAGTTTACCATTAAAATTATAAATTTTTACATAAAATTTCATATTTATTCATATTTTTTAAAAAAAAAGTGTGAGACTTATATACTTTAAGATTGTAAATATAATTTTTTATTACAAAATTTAGGAATGTAGTAAATTTAGACTTCTAGTTTTGTTCTTATTATACAAAACAACAAGGGTTTTGCATTGAATATTATTCAGTCTTTTCGGGTTTATTTAATTTCATAATTCCTTGAGAGTATTTTCTTTATTCCTTGTGACTTTAGAGTACTTGCTTTAATATTAAGAAAGAGCTAGTTCACCTTTGCAAAGTATAACACTAATATTTAATAGAAAATGATTTCTATAGTCTTGAAGTGTACAAATCTTGCACGCTTTTTAAAAAAATGTGAAGAAATTTGGAATCAACATAG